>JAMKCH010039524.1:0-30378 GCA_023653785.1 Ophioderma brevispina | reverse complement strand
CTCTTTTCAAAAATGAACTAAGTCCAGAGCGGACCGCTTCCTTGTTCGCCGGAAAAGTCGCCCTAGATCGTTTAGTGATCTTTCGGTGTGAAATGATGAATTGAAAAGTCACACGGCCGGGCCACGGCAGTGCAAGGTCATCTAGCCGGGCACGGCAGGTAGACTTTTCTTCAAAAATTGAACTAAGTCCAGAGCGGACCGCTTCCTTGGAGAGGAAGTTCGCCCTAATCTTGTGGTTGAAAAGTCACCTAGCCGCGGCCACGGTAGTGACTTGTCAAAAATGAACTAAGTCCAGAGCGTAACCGAGCGTCCTTTAGTATTAACCTGAAAGTGGCCGCTAGACTTAAGAATTGTGGTGTGGCTGAAAGCTGTCGGCACTTAATGTTACGGCTGGTGGATGGCCGCGAGAAATCGAAGGAAATGGAGAATTTTGCCCAAAATTGAAAAGTGGGTGAATGAAAGTGGGGCTTTTAGTGATTTAAGGGATATATCCATTAGCCATCACCTGAAAGCCCAAAAGCGCGCTTATAGGTGGTAACGGTCGATTTATAAGTAACACATCGCCAGTGTTAGTACTATCATCTACGCAAGAACCTAATATTTAAGGCAAGTGCGGAATGCAATTGACCAAGATTTAGAGTTGTTAACAGGGTGACTAAGCTGTAAGTTTGGTTCATATGTCGAGAATCATAAATATGAAAAAGGGCTTATCTTATGGATCTACATTACACCCATAGCTGTTTCATACACTATTCTCAAAAATCTCAATTTATTTTTAGGTGGGAAATCGGAGGGAAGAGGATGTGGATCATGAAATGCATTTAAAAGTTTTTTTTTAATTTCGCGTTTTTTTTTTTATAGAATTTAAAATTATTTGAAACCGTATAATCAACATAGGTATCATACAAGAGCATGAAGATTAAAAAGAAATCTGTTGAACCAGAAATAAAAACATTACCACAGCTAAATCAGCATTTAAGCCCTTACTCGCCAGACAAATGGAATTCTAAATCCTTTTTCATCTTCATCTAATAACAAATTCGCGTCTTTCTTTAGCAAACATTATTATTAATTTATCGTATAATTTCTAATTATTTGCATGCTCTCTCCTGTTTTTCCTGCTTATTGTTTTAAAACCCATACGAATATTACTCAATTCAGTTTTTGGACACTTAGATATTTCCTCATTCAAGAATAAAACCCCTAAAGCTGTTTCCTGGAGTGTTTGCTAATGACGATACCGTTGCATTGAACTATGATATTAAAAAAAAATCAATGAGGATTTATTAGTAGTATTTGTCCGAGCAAATATTATTGTCGCTCCAATCACTTCTATTTTGAATTGTCAACCTTTACCATCTTAACTTAACAACGGTTACGGTATGGCCCGGATGTATGGATGGATGGATGACGGATGTGTCATTTACCCACCACCCCCCCGGGGCACTCCTATTCTTGGTGGTGATGCATGTGTAAGGGCTGTTAAGACCCCATGTTCAGCCAGCGGCACGCAAAAAAAACATAGTTTTTTGAAATACCACCCAAAAACCCATAATTTGATGGGTTTGGCCCCCAAACCGAAGTTTGGGGGAAAAATTTGAAAATTTCCACCACAAAGAGCCTCTTTTGGTTGAAGTTATTTTGTTTACCTAATTCCTCTACAAAGCAATGCGAATTGGACCAGATGTAAACTTTACACCAATTTTATCACCCTAACCAAATATCCTAGATAGTGCCCACACTATACCTTTATAGATTGCTCCATACTATAACCAACAAATGTATACCAATGAGATTTGGCTCCCGTGAAAATGACCCAATCAACGGTTCAATGACCTTTATACATTTCACCCCCATATCTCTCTCACTGAAAACTCATAGATATGAAAAACTATAAATTTTCTTCGTTTGATTTTTATGATCACCTGCCCTGAATCCTTATATCGACTTTGCGGTGCAAAATGCCTGTTGACCATACACCCTCATTGTGTCATAATAGTTACTATAAGAATAGCTTGAGTATATTCAAATTTATTCATCATACAATTCATTTTAAAGTCTCCCCTACCCCAAATCCCTTTATCGTATTTTGGAGTATTATAATCAGGAATGGTTGTCGTGTGATAATCTTACCAGTGAAACCAGGAAGTATATTGTACCGATACTAGTTTACAATGCAATATCGTAGGTATGGATGCATATACCCGTCAGCTTTGATTTCAGATAAAGCATAGTATTTAGCTCAGTACAATCGAAATCGCATTTGTAATGTTGGGAAATTCATGCATCATTCAAAGGCAGTTGGAAACAAAAATCGCACACCTTTATGACCGAAAAAGGAAATACCACTTCCGTATATACAGCCATCATTTGTAATATCTGCAGTTTACAAGATTTATTCAGTGACTTTAAGAAATAGTAGTAATAGTATTTGAAATTGACAAAATGTATCAAAGGTATTTATTGGCATTATCACAATAAAGGATAAAATGCATTATTCTGCATAAAATTTAGTCACAACGATTACACCAAAACCCCCCTTTTTTTTATTGAAGTGCATTTACAGAGATGGTACATCCATCTTAAAAAGTTTATTTTAAAGCGACATACTTTCGTGATCCACACCCTCGTCCCCCCCCGATACATAAAAAAAGTTGCGATAATGTCCTTGAATACGTGATAAGGAGAGTAACAAAGGGGGCGCCATCTTTTGTCTTCCATTCCTTGGCCTGGTGTGCCCAATCTGACGTGCCAATTCATCGTTCTCTTTCGCAATTTTGTTATATTATTTTCTGTCCGTAAATGGACAAACGAAACAGAAAGGACGAAATTACTGTAATTGGCTTATGGGATCGTGGGAAACTAGCATTTGATCATAACACCAACACAAAACAGATCAAAATCAACTAAAAATCTTTGGGAGAAAGAATATAAATAAGCTTTCTCAAGTTAATATATTAGCGCGAAACATGCTAAAACAGAAGGTGCTAGAATCACGAAAGCCCTTAATTGTACTGGCACACAATGACATCTAAATTGTGAAAAGCATTCTCACCCACCCTCACCTGTCCGTCCATGCTGGCATTGGCGCCTCTTGTTTTGATTCTTACCTTCTTACAGGGAGGAGTCACATTAGTCGATCAGAAAGGGGGAAAATTCTTGGCGGTTGTGGGTGGTGGGTTTCCGAAACGAAATATTAAAAATCATTTTAAAATTAAGAGACTCGGGGACCGTGATTGAACAAATTGAATCGAGAACTAGGAAATTCATAAAATTTAAATGGGGATTTATTAAAATTGTTTCGCCCTAAAAAATAATTCGCCGGATCCCCTTGGGTAAATACGAGTAAATCGTAAATAATGACCCTCCCTCCCTAAAGCCCAGCCAACACAAAGCGCAGTTAATTAATTGACCACAAACCTGTTCTTCTTAACAACATTTTTGCTTGGCTAATTAAATCATATATTAATTCAAAACCGTGAAATGCAACGCCCAATATTTTAAAAGGAAATATGTCAGATTTTGGTCAAGGTTTTGTCAAAAACCGGGGCGATTTTTTTTTTGTTTCGCCACGGCTTCATGATCAAAAGCGCCAAGTGTGACGTGCCTCAAAGTGATGCCAAAAACCTCGGGTTGTGTTTGCTCGAATGTGATGCGGACACTGTAAATATTGATGCTGGATGGATTAATGAAGAGTAATATAAAATTAGAAAAAAGAAAAAAAGTTACAGAATACTATTGGTTTCATTTCGTTTGTGTTATTATTATTGAAGTGGCAACACTGCGTATGATGGTCACAAGACCCGTAAATTATGGGATGGTCATCACTGGAACGTCACCATGTGCCTGCGATGTGGATGTCGGAATCGTTTTCGAGGACGCTATTGGCCGGGAAATTAAAAGGGCCAAAAATTTACTCAACAACTGTTGGACAACATTTTCCAACTTATTTTGATCTATAGGTAGTCTACGTTACTAAGCTTTATCCATACCAAATTTTCCAATATCAGGAATCATGGACCATATTTCCTAAGCTCTAGCTCTCTCAGGACCTACCATACCACCATTCGGACCATTTGATTGCTTAAAAGTCACATAAGTACACGGTGACCAATGAAAGGTAAGTTTTTAGAAACTCATGTGGTTAAAATATTGAAATAAAGATCTCAAGATCCGCGTAAAACATTTTGACTCATCAATTCACTGAACACTTGACGAAAAAATCGAGAAAACACTCTTATGGAGGAAGAAAACACTTCACGAAATGTTAGTCTTTGGGCCTGGGTCGTGAGACTCGTAGTTGCTATTCTTTTAGCAATTTAAACATATATATCCCATTAAAGTCCCTTAAACTGCATTTAATGAAATTGTGAAAAAAAAGATAAAAGAGTGACTCTGGCCTTGTTTTAGGGAAATTGCCCCTAGATCTAACAGAAGATAACGCTAACTCCCTTTTTGCGGTGGTCGGTGATCGTCAGATCAGATTTTCACTCTGGGCCATGTTAGGGATTTTTAAGACAATTTTGCAAATGTTTGTGCTTGCTGGGTGACCTTTGGCAAATATTTTTTAAAAATCTGGATGTCAAAAACCACTATCCACATCTCCAATTGGATATGAACTCCCCAGGTGGCCGAGAGGAATAGTGATTGAAAATTTGATATTCCTTCCTGCACTTGTCTTCAACCCAACACAAATGAATAACATAAATAGACATAAAAATATTTGATACACCGCGTAAATTTTTTGTAAACCTACCTGTCATGTTGAATACATTTTCGCATCAATGTGTTAAACCATTTGTATTGTCAATATACCGTAAAATCCACAAGATATCATGAAAGGCAAGGTTCAGATTCTCTGTCCTTTCCAAGTAATAGGCTATGTGTCAAGTTATATCTAGTGTGAAATTTTGAACGTATCCAACAAGGGAAATTTCAAGTGTGGATGTAAATTAACAAACTACATTATGTCAATCATTGTCACTTTCTGGGAGCAAACTTGTGTTATTACAAAACATATTTAGACAATGAAAATACAACATATCATCCTGCCTTACCTTACAAGATAAGCTCGAGGTATTTTGTCTGCTCTCAAAATGAAAAGAATGTGCTTTATTGTGAACAGGGAACCATAAAAACAAGCCTTTCTATAAAGTAATGGACACCGTTGTTATTGTCAATATTTAGAAAACGTTGTTCTCTTCTCGTGTACACAAACCCCCACAGTTGGTTCTTCAATTATGCTGTAGCCAGGGACGGGTACAACGTCTTGATGACTTTCACTGAATTCGGCAAGTACTTTGTCGTGCAGTGGTTTGCTCACATTGGCACCAAGAGATGTTCCATTGTCTGTGCTGCTGTGCACAACCACAGGTGTATGATCTAATTCCAGGTAGCCTAACTTCTGCAAGGAAAACTTAGATGACCGATTCGGTGCTCCAATTCCATTAGCCCTGAAGGAGCCAGCTCCAGGTGGAGATGTCACGGTGTCAATACTATACCAACAGATGTGTACTTGGTTGGTATGGACGTGCTTCAAGGTGTGGGAATTTGCTTCTGAAAGTTTCATCTACTTATAAAACCAATGTAAACTGAAATATTCTTTCAGGGTCTATGCATTCCTCAGAGTGTAACTTTTAGCAATGTCCTGAACAGTAATGCAAACTTAATTATTGTACATTTGTTAGTGATTTATCCTTTTTCATTACGTGTTCTAAGTTTAGGACTGTCATGATGAATTTATAAAGGGTTCACTCTCCGGAATTTAGAGGGCCTAAGGAATATTTCAGTTCAACATTTCAAAAATTACACGCAAACTTTTTTCTTGAAATTGAATCTTGGGTGTACAAAAAACGATGGCATTCATTGTTTTTTTGTTTGTGTGCTTTTATGGGTCATGGTACCCATTTTGATGATAAAAAATATGTAGTTCAGACTCCTGGACTTAAGTTCTTTAGCTGGTACAAGATGGTACAGGGGTCGCGCCCCAATGGTAGCGCCATAGCATGTAGTTCGTTTTAGACCCAAATGACCATGGGTAGGCGCATTGCCTCAAGGGAGCAGTAGCGCCATTTTGCCAGTTTGAAGCGTGTTCAGTTTAAAGTGTTTAATAGTCTGGTGCTCGGCCCAAGAACCTTGCATGTGACTTTGCGCAAGAGTCTGCACAAAAAGTTTTGTGGTTTTAGGCAAGATTGCACCCTACTAAATCTAAATCTGGAGGATGCCACTTTGGCCATCTGAGCATTTGAGAATAGGGTAGGGGAGAAATTACACAGGGGTAAATTGGGGAATGCTTCAAAAATGGAGTTAAAAGGTGAATAGTCATGTTCACCTGGTCCTATGGATTAAAAAAAAGGTATAGTTTGCTCTATATTAGGACATTCTACTGTTAACACATTCGAGTCTAAAAAGGTCAGGTCACCTGGGGTAAACAACAATTTAGAATGCCCAGATTCTTTTCAAAATGGGCTCAAATTTCTTTCATTTGTTGATATATGTCAAATATAGGTTACCACAACTGTTGTTGGACATTGGGTATAAAATAGGGGGGAAATAATGAGAAGGTCCAAAGGGTCTATGGGGTAATATTTTCGTCTTGTTAGATACCTTAAAGCAATGATTGTACATGAGGTAAATGTTTATTTTCTGTTTAACATCCCCCATACGAAACAATTTGAAACCAATTTGAAACAAATCGGATCGTTGTAACTATTTACCCATGATGACCTTGAACAAATTTGTAGTAGTGTAAACACAAAAGGTTCAAGGTTCGGTTATAGCAAACTATACCTTTTTTCTAAACCTTAGACAAGATTAAAACTTCTATAAACATATTTCAAAGTCCACATGATGAAACATTTACATAATTCACACCATGGTTAAATTACCCCTTCCCTATCATCACAATGCTCAATGATGCCACAGTGGATCATCCAGATTTGGAATCGCAGGTAATGTGCCTTCGAACCATGCAAAACAATTTGCGTGGGCCGCTTGCCCAAAGTCATATGGGTCGGCAACGCGACTTATAAATGATTGATTTTAGGAAAACTGCAAAGAATATATGGAAACTCTTTCTGGAAAACCTAATATCTTTGGACTGATATTGGACAATGTAAAACAAAAATAGGTTGATAATCTTCAAACTGCTATAAAAAAGGAAATAAAAAGATAAAGGCGTTGCATAAATTTGGCTCTATTGCAGTCAATCAGTAACGATTGGCATAAACACAGGCGCATGAAATGAAAAATTGTATCTTTGCTTTAAAAAATGATACAGTTTCAAAAGTTGGTTAACGTTTGAAAAGAACAATCCAAATCTAGTGGTTGTACCACTCTGTAATATATGTATATTTTTAAAAAGTAAATTAGAAATATTTTGTAATTATCGGTAAGGGTATACACAATAGGGTAACCTATAAATATAGAGGTCATTGTTTACGTGTATTCATAGAGGCATATACATAGAGTAATGGTTGCAGGATAAATGGGTTTGAAATTACCCTTACTGAAATTGACAAATACGTTAATAATGAGATGTAATCAGACCTTCTATTACAATATGTTATACGCAATATATGGTATATTTTGATGTCAGAAGCAAGGTACTTCATATAGTAAAGTATGTCAGCCGTCATAGTTCAATCACTATTGAGTGCCTTTTAAGAAGTACCTTTTCTCTTGGTAATTTCAAATTCTAAATGACGACTTAATTTTTCACAATAATATCAACTTATATTCTCAGCGTCTACATATTTATTGAAACCATATTCAAATGTTCTAATATAGTCCATTTCTCTACCGCCGCGCAGTAATGTCATACCTTGCCGCATCTGTTACGCATCCGCGTGATATGGCCGTGTTTGTGCGCGAGTGTAAAGACGCCGTCGCTTTAAGCAGGCGCGCGCGGTTCTACTGGCGCCCGACAATCAAATCTCGCGCTGACGTCACCGCACACGGAGGTAGGGAATGGGGTAAGGCGTTTCCTATCGAAGTCCCATTGAGGCACAAATGAGGTATTGCCATTCATTCCGTCAAGCACTATGCACAACGTCCATACAGCGCATGATGGAATCAATTGTAATTACCTCATTTGCATCAATTGGACTTCTATATGAAACGTCTACCGGAAATGGAGTTCTAAATGTCTTTTTGCAAAGTAAGCGAGAAGGTAATTCCAATTCACTGAGTCTATTTTTACATAGCATATATTGCTCCTAGAAACTTTTAGTGTACGTTTCTTTATGAAAGATTATTTGTATTTGTGCTTTTGTATCAACAAATTAAACACTACAATGTTGTTTGATTTATACAAGATTATTCAATCATTCGAGCGAATCAGTTGGAATCCGGATTTTCCAACATAAAAATATTAGAGTCTTACATGATAGGGATGACGTACAACACCGTGAACACAGTGAATATGTCTCTATCCTATCGTGACCTATGGCGGTGTCCTTAAAGGCAGTTTTAAAGACGTCTACATGGAGCTATGGAGGGAGATTGCTCCACTTATGTCATTAGCTTGTAAAGTGGATTTTGGAAAAGACGGGTACAAAGTCTTGATGCTTCAAGGAATCGGCAAGGGTACTTTGTCTGGCAGTGTTGACTCAAAATTGAGCCCCAAGAGGTTCCATTGTCGTGTGGCGTGCCACACACCACAGGTAGTTGAATCTACTTACAGGTAGCCGCCACTTTGCAAGAAACCTAGATTGACCGATTCCGGTGCTCAATCCCTTCAGCCCCATGAGGAGCCAGCTCAGGTGGAAGATGCTCACTGTGTTCAATACACTAATACAAAAAGATGTATTGTTTATGGACTGCTTCAAGGTGTTGGAATTTGCTTATGAAATGTTTTTACATCTAATTTATAAAAAACCAATGTAACTGAAAATATTCTTTTCAGGGGTCTCTGCATTCCTCAGAGTGTAACTTTTAGCAATTGTCTGGAACAGTAATGCAAACTTATGTTATTTACTATTTGTTAGTGATTTACTCTTTTCAACGTTTTCTAAGTTTTATTTTACTTTTCATGATAATGACTAAAGGTATCACTTCCGGAAAATTGGAGGAGCCCTAAGGGAATATTCAAGTTCAACATCTTCAAAAAGTACACGCAAACTTTTTTTGAAATTTAACTTTGTGGTGTACCAAAAAACGATGGCATTCATGTGTTTTGTTGTTGCTTTGTATGGGTATGTTACCCATTTTGATGATAACATAATGGTAGTTTAGTTAACTCTGGAGAATTAAGTTATTTTAGCTGGTACACGTGTACAGAGGGTTCGGTCGCGCCCCCAATGATGTAGCGCCAGCGCATGTCGTTTAGACCCCAAATGACCATGGTTAAGGCGCATTGCCTCAAGGGCGCAGTAGCGCCATTTTGCCCAGTTTGAGCTGTGTTTCAGTTTAAGGGTTAATAGTCTGGTTGCTGGCCCAAAGAACTTGCATGTGACCTTGCGCCAAGAGTCCACACAAAATATCTTGATGTTCTAGGCAAGATTGACCTACTAAATCTAAATTCTGGATGATGCCACTTTGGCATCCTTGAGCATATTTTGAGATAGGGTAGGGGTAATTAACAGGGGTAAAAATTTTGAAATTGCTCATAATGGGTTTTAAAAGGTGAATAGTCATGTTACCTGGTCCTAGGGATTAAAAAAGGTATCGTTGCATATCTAGGACATTTACTTTAACACATCGAGTCTAAATGGTTCAAGGTCATCCTGGGCGTAAACAAGGTTAGAATCGCACAGATTCTTTCAAAATGGGATTCAAATTCTTTCATTCTGTTTGATATTACTGTCAAATATAGGTTTTACACACTTGTTGGACATTGTGGTATAAATAAGGGGGGAAATAATGGAGAAGTTCCACAGGGTCTATGGGGGTTAATCATTTGGCCTCTGTTAGATACCTTTGCAATGATTGACATGAGGTAAATGTTTTTTTCTGTTTACATTCCAATACGAACAATTGATTTGAAAACCAATTTGAAACAAAATCGGGATAGTTGTAATATTTAATTTCCCATGATGACCCCCTTGAACAAAATTTTGGTCTGTGTGTAAACACAAAGGTTGGCAGGTATAGCCCCAACTATACTTTTTTTAAACCTTAGGACACGATAAACACTTCTATACATATTCAAATCCCCATGAAACATTTACCACATTTACCACTGTAATTACCCCCTTCCCTATCTCACAAGCTCAATGATGCCAAAGTGCATCATCAGATTTGGAATCAGCAGGGCAATGTGGCCTCGAAACCATCAAAACAATTTGCGTGGACGCTTGCGCACCAAGTCATATGGTCGTCGAGCACCGGACTATCCCTGCTTTCGGCCCAACTGGCACCCGATATATATGGCCCTCTTTCTGGCCAAACCTAATATCTTTGGCCTAATGGGACCCTGTTACCAAAATAGGTTGATCTTCTTCCCCTGTATCACCCCGGAATTCAAAGATAACGTGCGTTGCAAATACTGTTGGCTCATTGCAGTCCAACAGTAAAGATGGCCAAACAAATGCGCCATCCAGAAATGGAAATTGTATTCTTGCCTTTAAAAATGATACATGGGTTTCAACAAAGTTGGTTTAAAGTTGGAAAATTGAACAATCAAATATTTAGTGGTGTACCATCTGTCATATATGTCTATTTTTCTGCAAAGTAAATTAGAAAATTTTGTAATACGGTAGGGTTATAACAATAGGGTAACCTATAAATATAGAGGTCATTGTTTACGGGTATGTATCCATAGAGGGATATACATAGAGTAAAATTTTGCAGTATAAATGGGTATGAATTAAACCCTTAGAAATTGACACTAAGTTAATAATGAGGATGTAATCAGACCTTCTATTACAATATTTAACGCATTATTGGTATATTTTATTTGTCAGAAGCAAGGTTCACTTCATAAGTAAAGTATGTTCAGCCTTCATAGTCAATCCACTATATTATTATTTAAGAAGTACTCTTTTATCCTTGGTTAATTTTCAAATTCTAAAATGACGACTAATTTCTTCACAATAATATTCAACTTAATATTCTCAGCGTCTACATCCATTTCTATTGCAAACCACTTCAAATGATAATCTAGTCCATTCTCTACCGCGATGCAGTATGTCATAAACCTTGCAGCATCTTTTACGCACGCGTGGGATTAGCTGTTGTGCGCGAGTGTTTAAAAACGCTGTCGCTTAAGCCAGCGCGCGCGTTAATGGCGCGACCATCAAAATCTCGCGCTGACGTCACGCACGGAGGTAGGGAAAATGGGTAGCCGTTTCATATAGAAGTCCCATTGATGCAAATGAGGTAGCCAATCAGTACGTAAGCACTACTGCACACGTCATACAGCGCATGCGGAATCAATTGTAATACCTCATTTGCATCAAAAAAATTGACTTCTATATGAAAACGTCTACAGGAAATGGGTATAACGGTCTTTTTGCCAAAGCTAAGGCGAGAAGGTAATTCAATTCACTGAGTCATTTACAGCCTATATTGCTCCTAGAAACTCTTTACGTGTACGTTTCTTTATGAAGAATTATTTTTTGGTGCGTGGTACAACAAATTAAATGTTCAATACAATGTGTTTTTATTTATTACAAAGATTATTTCAATCATTCGATGCGATCATTTGTAATCCGGATTTTCCACATAAAAATATTAGGAGTCTGACACGATTAGATGAAGTACAAACAGTGAATACAGTGAATAGGTACTCATACTATCGGGACTATGGGCGGGGGCGGGCCTTAAAGCTTTTAAAAGACGTCTACATTGTGTTATTGAGAGGAGATTGCTCCAATTATGTCGTAGTTGTAAAGGGATTTTGAAAAGACAAGACAAAAGAAATTATGTGAATCGTTTGTTTTTTTGGTTTTGGCAATGCGAATTAGACCTATAATTGATGAAGGTAATGTAACCAATAATTGTAAATGATAAATTGCTTATCCACATTTAATTTGACCCACTTCAAATACACATGTAACTTCGGAAAGAGCTTGGAAATAATCAATAAATTTAATTGTACCAACAGAAAACATGACATTGTCAGTTTATCTTGTCATGTTACACCGACGTTTAAAATTTTGCTGCGTTAAGCCAGCTATGAGAGCACTGAAACCCTTAAGGTTATATAAATAAGCCATTACAATACAAATACGAAGTCGGGTACAATCGATAAAACTTCCCAATAATAGATCTATTGCACAAACATAATTGACACTTGTGTTTATTAAAATAAAGCAAGCACCAAATTTTCAGCGTCAAGGTAAAGTTGAAGTATTTTCAAGGGAACGAAATATATGAAGCGCGTGTTCGTGGTTGTGTGGGGAAGAGTCAACAGAAAACATTGCCCGTATTATTTAGTGTGAAATGACAAAAATACTATGTCAAGGTGTCTATGCAGAAACCACGCAAGGCCACCACGTTTGCAGACGTTTCATTATAGAAGTCACCAAGTTATTACAAATGAGGGATGGGATTGCCATTATTCCGTCAAGCGCTACTTCACAACATCATACGGCGCATGAATTTTGGATTGAGGTTTGGGTAAAAAGTGTTAAGATTATTGGGAGGCTTACGCGTAGGTTTTTTCGCGCCGACATTTTTTGTTATTGTTGAGCTTTTTAAATGCGCTTCTTTTCATACCAAAAAAAAATATAAAATCGGCCAAGCCGTTAATGAGTTATTAGTGAGGGTTCCATGAACCCACCCCCCCCTTGGGCACTAACGGAAGTTCAACTGAGAATATTTAAAAAAAAATCAAAGAACCAAAGATTTTTTTTGCTGATATATGTTCACACTACATATAAGAAAAAAAATAATAGTAATATTAAAAATATTAAACCCTTTACGTTGATGAAACACAAACAATTGCATTGTTAGACCGTTGCTAAAACCGTTTACGGTCCAAAGTCTAGGGAAAATGAAGTGTATTTGCAACACCCGTTAAAAAATACAGGATGCCTAAAACTTCAGTTTTTGTATAAATATATGTAGTTGTTCATTCTAGAGTAGATAGCAACATTATAAAATAAGTTTCAAAAAGTTGATTGTAAGCGCACAGGCTCATGTGAATTTCCGTCTTTTTGCACGTTTCGCGTGTTTTGAAAACACTGTTTTGCCCATAATTTGCAACCAAATTAAAAAAAAAATCATTTTTTATTGTGAGTTGGGGGTCTATGAACTTCACAAGTCGCGTATTAAATTTCGTAATACAAAAAAGTCCTCGGGAAAGTGGTTTCATTGGGGAGGGACCCCCCCCCCTTGCGGGCACAACGGGGTTGAGTGAAACCACCTTGGTCACTTAAGTGCACAGAGGGTGTTTGGAATCAATCCCCAGGTTGCATTGCAATGTGCATAACTGCACTGCTACTAAACACACTGTACAGTACTAAAGGCTCGTTCATCCTCGCTGCACTGTGCAGTGCAGTGCCGATAGCGGCAGTGCTGCAGCAAACTCAAAGGCGTAACATGCTGTGACAGCTGTTGCAGTTAAATAATTTAAATTTAATCGGTTGGTTGCGTACCGCAATGTAGTATACTGGACAGAGGACCCGTAATTCGAGCACTGCAACTTACCGCAAACGCACGTGCAGTGTAGTATAACGAACCATAGGGACAAAGTGTCCCAAAAAGTTTAATAACCACAAAGATTCTAATCATGCTTAAAAAATCCTTAAGTACTAACACTTCGTGGCCTAAAAATTAGCATTTATGTATGGGTTTTGATGTGTAAAGAATAGGAAAAAAAATTTTATGGCGATCACATTGACCTATTGCAGGTGAAATTTCCCAAAACTGGTCTGGTGCATGGTGGGATTGGGACTCAAAAACACCCTCGCTTAAGTGTAATCCATCTATGGCAGTATGGGGTTAAACTGATCTGGTTTCTTGAGGGAAGAGATTCACTATGAGTTGTAAAATCTCAATTCCTTGGCACAGTTCAGTAGCTTTCATTCACCAATGCATTTAGAGAAGAAAACCTTGGTTTTTGGGTTATGATATATGATACCCCAAGATCACACAAGGTCAGTTTCATGTAAACGTTATGTGCAAGTACAACCCACACTGAACTGTGTCCGTGGTGCAGGGCATATTGTAACTCATAGTGTATAGACATCATACCACCTTCAACATTCCTTGTCATAATTCTCGAGATTATTTTAAGTCGGCGTATCTCTTACGCCGCACTGTTGGAAATCAGTGTCTTGTCACCATATCTATATCTTGGCAATCATAGCTCCGTTTTCAAATAATCGGAAAATTAAAACTAGGTTTGCCCTATATTGGCATGCAAATACGGTTACCACACTTGTTGTGGTGGCCTATGTAGATCAGCCCTTTGACCCCGGGGTTCGAGATTGCCCGAAGGCACTAGAGGGGGTCCATGGGCTATCATGTGCCAAGTGCGGGGCTTAGGGGCCTTTGTAGTTTTGGAGCTAGAGGTGGCTTACAAACTTGTGTGTTTGATGACGAAGAAAGAAGAAGATTAGGGAGAATCACAGGAACACAATATACCGCAGCTTCGCAAGCGGGTATAACAAATAGAATTAGTATTCATCTCCACAAGAGTTCGTCTTTGTTTATTGATAATAAAACCAGTTGTACACCATAGTTTTCGAGCTGATCAGCTATACAAATTAAAACCAATATGTGAAACAAATATAAATATATTGGACGGGAAAAAGGATTGATTTTTACCCCATCTACATTAGGGTCAACAAAATATAATTGCTGTATAATTGATAAAATTCTAACTGAAATGTCATGTTGTAGCACTTTTACCAAAATAATGCAAATTCCGCTCGATGTATTGTACATGCATTGAATCGCATAAATTGTGTATACTGGAAAATTTGGGGAGACAACAGAAGTCGGTTGAAGAAATTAACAATAAAGGACACTATCAGTGATTTGCTAAATCAGCAAATCGAAAAAATAATCAAAAAATCAGATTTTAGCATGTACGTAACAAGTACAGGTTATCCTAACATACCCTAACAAATGATTAAGACCAGAAGAACCCTAATAAGGACAGAATCGGAGATGTAGTCATTACTGTCCGAACGGACACTTCATACAACACACGTAATTGAATGAGATTCGCATCATTGAACACTGCCGTTTTTTTATTCCTTTTCTTTCAAGTCTACAGTGGGAAAAGGTAACTTATGAGAATTTACGACTGATCCTTCAATTTGAAGCTATTCATGCAAATTCAAATATTTTTCAAATCACCTGATAGTGTCTTTCATGATTTCGGATTACGTTTAATATATGCACAATTAAAACAAATAATGAATTAATGCTTTGCAGACTTAAGTATGTTCTGATTATTATTTATTGTTCAGTAATGACCTTGAAGCAGGGGGAGGGTTCCATTTTCTAATTGCGAGTGCACATAGGAAAAAAACAAATAATGTTGCGCCCACGAACCTCTACTACTTTAAAAGTATATAAATATCAATTGTTAAAAAATGCAAAGCACTTGGCTGACCTAGCATCAAATAAGAACACTTTGTGAACCAACTTTAAGTAAAAAATATTTTGTGATTATTGTATTTTAAATCGGGCTGTACCGATCAATTATTAAAACATCATGAAGAATAAAAAAACAAATACAGTGTGAGGGATCTGGTTATAGTCTTGACCTCAATTGCAGAGAAGAAATGCCCGGCTTATATATGAGGATGCTACATCGGAATGCATAGCTTTATACGTAAAATACACACGGTCATTTGTATGGTATCCCTGAATTCTTTACCGTTCATGCTTATTTTCAGTACGTTTAAAACTAAACACGAACAAAAAAACAATCCGACTGTGATCGGTGTTTGAAGCCTTTTGAGTGTGGTATACAGGAGAATAGAACATGTTAATGCACACGTCCTCCCCCTGAAATTGAAAAATTTTTTTAATATATCATGTTCTTGTAGAATATGTTAGAAAAATGGAAGTTTCAAAAAGACAGTCCTTAATGTGGCCCGGCAATTTGGCCCGTTCAGGAACAAAACCAGCAGTAGGGCCGTTTCCAGATCTAATGTAAATTAGCTCAGGGGAATTTATTTCCCTTCCCCGCATTGATAGCAATGCATTCTTCATCGAAATAGGGAACAAAATACAAAACGAAGTCAAGTTTATGTTTTACTTCACAGTTCTCACGGTGTGATTGACCAACTTTCTCCTACACCCAACTGATTTTGACTCATCATCGAACATCTTTAACTGATGTGCTTTCTTACATATCACTCGAAAAATCGCCCATCCGAGTCACAGAACCCATAAGTTAAAGCAATCGTGGTTTTGAATCTGAGGAGGGTGATACTTCCGCATTTTATTTTAAAGGAAACTGACACATTTGAAAAAAGTGCGCCCGCAAGATTTGTCAAATCGATATTTTGCATGGTTATTGTAAGGCTTTATATACAAAAGCCCTACCGAAATGATTAAGACCAAATCAGCTTTCCTTATGAGGTAAACAGAACGATTTTATTTAATTTAACGTCGCCGGCGAGCGAAATTCAGCAGACGACGACGAAAAATGGCGTTTAACACAAGAAGAACACCCACGCGTATGCTGTTTCCCACGCTATGCACACTGTTTGATCGGTCTATAACATTGTGGTTGAATATCAGGAGAACGAGTCAAAATTATTCATGTAAATTATACCACATTTGTGATTAAAGTATATGGAAACTTAAAAAAATTGGCCTACAAATTACCTGGATGTCTTTATCCTCCTATCAATGTCCCTATCGGATGTTTAGGTATGTTTATTTTTATGTGTAAAATATATACCTGTTTTCAAGGGCCTAGACTATACATTGCGAGCAATTGAAGAAATTCATAATTTGTGAAAATGTGACAGTGCAGCTTTAAAGTCATAATTATTATTTTGTCCCGAATATGTAAAATGCCCATCGCGGCTTCGATTGACTAGTTTTGCTTGCACATCAACAAATAAATCGGCCTTACGTGCATTAACGCCAATTAAAGTTGCGGAAAGTTAAACTTACCTTAAAGGGGGCCATTCGTGACACAGCTCGTCCTAAAATTACCTACAAAAGGTGAGATTTTCATATCATCTGAACCGTTAACATTATAATCGCTGTGTGCGAATCTTACGTGCAAATTCATTCGGGCTCGTAGGAAATCGGGCCAAAAAATTGGTTATTTTCTGTCGGTAAACGGACAGAATTATAGCACAGTGGGCCTATGGAACCGTGGGAAACGAGCATTTGCTTATATCACAAACGGCAAAGTCGGGATCAGATAAAGGTTTGGAATAAGCTTTTTCAAGGATATCTAGTAGCAGTGAATAAAACAGAAGGTGCTGGAATCCGAATGCATCTTTAAAACTAACATTTGTTAATATTTCGGACGTCTTAAATGTTGGAGATTTCGACAATTGGCACTAAAATCGCAGTATTTAGGAAATGTGTACTGTACGTCAGAGAATATGAAATTGATATGTTATAAGTGGACCCATTTTATTGATTACATCTCCAGTTGTCAAACGTCAGATTGCAGCTGGGTGACCAAGTAAACCTCACTGTCTTTCAGGCATTGTGCAAATTGAATCTGTCATATTCAAGTCAAGGATAAAACAAGGTTATCTTACGGTGAACACTATGTCGGTTGTTTAATGACTTGAGCTGGTCTTTTAATAACTGTGATTCGACTACAGAGGTGTAGAAGACTGTCAATGTGGTTAAATTTCATTATAGATTGTTGGCCGTAGTAAACCAAAATAACCAAAAGGATACTAAAAGCTTAACAATTTCGTAACAATCAAGGAACATAATCATTTGAACATTAATTTTAAATTTTTGTTTTTTAAATAATCTCAGCAATGTGGACGGAGTTCACATGAATTATAAAATTATATAGGTCGTTGAATACTATCGATGATTTTTGTTTTCTTCTGAAAACGCGGGATATTGAATAGAAATGGAGTCAAGCAAGAAGTTACGGATTTTGGTTTAGCACAAAGTTGTTAGGCCAAAGTTTACCAAACAACTTCTCTTGTTCGTCTTTCTTCCTTTTCGAATAAATGATGACACATACGGTCGTCAAAGTTAATTAAATACACACTGCGGAACCTCAACATTTATTTATGAATGAGAACAGGTATTTTGTGCTTTACATCATGAACAATTTACTCAATCTGAATCCGGAAGGTGATAACACCTAAAATCCTTTCAACTGCGTGGCAATTTAACAATGGCAATGCACTCACAGATGAAAAGGAATCTGA
Source organism: Ophioderma brevispina (assembly GCA_023653785.1). Taxonomy (NCBI): domain Eukaryota; kingdom Metazoa; phylum Echinodermata; class Ophiuroidea; order Amphilepidida; family Ophiodermatidae; genus Ophioderma; species Ophioderma brevispina. The sequence continues at coordinate 12,106 of JAMKCH010039524.1, read as the reverse complement.
AGTATTTTTCACCTTTTCACACCTGTTTAGAAGTTTTTATAGTCCTCCGGACTCATAATTCACCTAAAACGGTAAAGAATTTGGGCACTCGGTTCAGTTGACTCTTCACGCAACATTAGTTTCACGCTTTATTCCGTTGGTGTCTATGGAGCCCGGACTATGGCTCTAAGCGGACTATATATCCTTTTACACAGGGCCGATTGTTGAATATCTTAAGCTCCATTGTTAGCTGAAGTCTATGTGTATCCGTTGGTCATATTGATATTGGGAAAAGGAATTGAGGTGATATTCTATTAATTTTCAAGAAAATGGGCGCGGTTTATTAAAAAAACATTGTTAACAATGGTAGTGAAGTGAATCCGAGCGGTCAAATATAGTGATCTTTCTGCAAGAAAATAGGAGACTTTGTAGAGATACTCAGTTCACACAAGTATATTAGGTTGTCTTTATTGTTTCATGATTTAATGCATGGATTTTGCCATAATCGTCCCATCATTGGTGATTCCAGTTCAGAGTTATGGTTAATCACAACTGCCTTAGTATTGTGATCTCAATTAATTTCCAAATCAAACTGACGTTTGAATTCAAAACATAATATATTCTCACCATTGACATGGCAGCTGACCTGTTCTGACCAATGGTGGGTCGGGCAGTAGTTATATCACAAAAATAGCTATTAGAGTTAAAATAGCAGTAGGATTAAAATACGGGGTATTTATATTAATTTTGAGGCATTAACATATCGCGACAATGAGTTTTACCTTGAAACACTGCACCTATGCATCCCCATCATCCAGAACAACGATATCTTTACTACTATTTTCTCGAGCCACTGGAGCCTGAAGATTACGATGAGTTTTGCGCCTTCACAAACTCTGGTTTCTTATCGAAAAATTCCTTTGGGAGTGGGTTAAAATTAACATTGTAAACAATCACAAAGTCTCATAGTCCATTTGATCCTTACATTTTAATTGTTGCTTTGTATCTTAAAACATTACGATGGTTTCAAAGTGTCATGTCGCTTCCGCTTAGACGCTCTGATGATGATACTTGCTTCAATGCGCAGTCGTGCAGAAACGCTAGCGGTAACCGAGCATTAAGCAACGTATTGCCGATAAATCAATCTCTCTGTCGCACGGCCTGACGCTCTGCCCAAAGCGGCATATCACAGGAAGTTGACTTCAAGTTAACTCGGGAGCGTTGCCGCTTGTGACGCAGGGAACACATCAACATTTGTCCGTCTTGAAATAATACTTTGAAATTGTTGCGGCGCACAAAGCGGCATGGCATTTAGTAACAAGCGGTACGACACTACGACACATTTTTGCTTTTTCTTCAAACACTTTAAAAAGGGACAGACTAGATCAATTTAGAGGTGCAGAATCTACATATCCTACAGATTTGTAAAATTAAGTATTTGTTTTACTTCAATCCTTGATGTAATTTGATTATTCATGAGAGAAGTTTGGTTAATGTCTTTAATAAAGTAGGCACGAACCTATTGCCTTAAAATGCATGTTCTGCTTCTGCCGAAGATTTCTTTGGATCCCTGTTTAATGGTTTTATTTTTGAGTAGGAATGTGCAGTCCCGATTTCTAAACTTGGGGCTTGGGAACTGATATAGCCTGTCAAAGTAGGGCCTAAATTTAGCTTCTGAGGCAAAATTGTTCCCAAAAGGGGACCTTAAGAAAGTGAATTATGCTTCAACTGGGAAAAAATATCGCAACAGTCACTTTACTTTGTTACTACATTTTCAAATGTCGAAACAGGTCGCAAATGTAGCTATCACTGTTACATTGCAGCCGTTTTCATATGTCGCTGTTAAATCGTAAAATTTGCCTTGTATAGACGTCTCAAAAAGATCCACATCGATCCAGATTTTTAGAGCCCGTTAGCCTTTTTGAAGCATGGCTAACACGATAGCAGAGGGTGTAGCTCAATTTGGGTATGCAAAAGATCTGAGAGGGCATAGTTCAATTTGGGTATGCAACGGATCTGAGAGGGCGAGTTCAATTTGGGTAAAACCCGGGCAATACAAAGAACGTACTCTCAGGTGTGCATTATCTGTCATACTCCAAAAAAGCTGATGGTATGCCCGAGGCATTTCGTCATTATGAGATATTACTGTGCTTTATTTTCACTATTTGCCACGATAGTGATGAGATGATTTTAACTCTTACATAGAAAGAAAATATTTCGCGAGAGCATCAAGAGTTGCGTGAACGAAGCAAAAGACGGAATTATCAAGAGGCGTTATTTGTATAATGAACAAATTCATTCCTTGTTTCAAGGTTGTTTCTTTCCTTAAATAAGAAAGTAATTCAATACCGATATTGAGTACAGAATTTACCTACCATTTACTTATGATCACAAGATAAAGTGTTGTTATCGTTAACACTGAAATGAAAATAGCTTTTCAAACTAGTAAGATTTGTTCTTTCTGAATTGCAAGAATAATCGTAATTTACTGCTATTTGCGCGCTGGCACGGTATTATGTGTCGAAGACAGTACTGCTAACTACATGTAATTTGTAAATGCTTTTCTATGACTAGACTCCTTGTTGCATTGATCTGATATCCTTATATGAAATTTGACTGCTATTAAAGTCAACGCTTATTTTTGTAACAAAGAGATAAACTTATCCAGAAAGTATCATCCAAATATTGTCAAAATAGTCTAAATTGAAATAATCAAGAAATACACTGTACAAAGGCACAGACACATTTCCAGCAAAATACAAAATTCCTTAAAATAGCTGTAGATTGGGACTTGCATTGAGTGCAACAGTACCAGGTTTACATCAAGAAATATTATAGCCAACTAGAAGGGCTTGGCTTCAAAGCTGTTTATTTCCATCCTATTTCCCTACATTTTCGGTCAAAAGATCTTCGTTTTTATAGTTACATTTACGCATCACTAGTCATGGACCACTCTGAAGGATTTACAGGGAAATGTACACGACTCTGATGTGTGTATTTTCTTGCAATCTAACCACTGAAATAAAGCCACTGCGGAGTGGTTTTATTACAAAATATCTTGATGCTTGATTGAAACACAAAGAAACTGTTTTAAGCTTACTCATTTCAAGTGATGATTAACACATGCACATACTATACAAACGAGCAAATACCTCAGTTTTGACCAAAATTGAGGGCGCCTGTACGCAAAATATGTTAGTGTCCCTTTAAAGGAAGTCTTTTATTTACCATACAACCCGAAATGCGTGCTTGCAAATACCTCAGAACAGTTAGGGATACAGCCATACTGTTAATCATAAGGCCAAACTCAAACACTTTCGTCGCTTTATCATAACGCTTTCAAACGTTTAATAATCATTTAAAATACATTTCATTTTTAATTTTAAGTCACATCTCAAATAATAATGCTCTCCCTTCCTCAGCATGACTATTGGTATGCCAGAGTGACATCATAAGTAACTCTTTCTGATTTCCTTTCCGATAAAATTTGTCCATCAATCACCTTCTCGAACAATTATAATGCACTAATTCAGCACCAATTGTTCCCTCGAAAGAAAAACTGCTAAGTCTTAAAAACTCTCATGTTAATTCCTGACAGATGCTATAATAAGCTGGAAACTACATTGCTTTTATCTTCAAGTACTTTATTTCTTTTACAAAACAGAAGCAAAAAATATATGTATCTGTAAAGAGAACGGGTATATTACAATCTCCATTTTTGTGCGACGATGAGACGAGAATTGAAGATAACAGTAGTGTGTTTTTTCCTTTTATGTTCGTGCCAATAGATAAGAAAAGCATTTCTATTTTGGGATTTATTTAATCGTCTAGAAAGAAACATATGTTAATACCTTACATGCTGTATTCATTTGAAGTTGGAAAAGTGGAAAGAAATGTAAAGCAAAATGAAACAAATGTTTGATTGCAATAAGAGTAGTTCGAAAATTTATTAACAGCCAGAGATTACTATTAACATGTTTACTGTAAATTTCGACTTTCGTTTACAAAAACGGTTTGACTTCTGTAGTGAACTATCTCTTCAGGTGTTACGATAAAAATCTTAATGGCGTAGACGACAACAGTGGAAAACGTCGAATTGTTAAGCACGAAACCAAACTTAAAGGTGTAGCAAGAGATTTCACCTAAGTGTCCCTAAAAATACGAACATTTTTATTTTTGCACTAATGTAGAGTTTTTTATCAAAAATATCCCCATGTGAAAGGATTAAGCTGAAAATTATTTCTTTGTTACAAAAATTCTGAAATTTCTAATTTACTATAGGAGCAAAATACTAAATTATGCCTATGTTTTACAATGAAATTAAGCAGATGAAAATTGCCTTTGTTTTAAATTGTAAGGCATTTATTTAGCCAACTACAAGGTAGGAAATCTATTGGGGCCTTATCTATATGAAATCACTACATATGACGCAATATATGGATGCCCCAAAATCTCCCCTTGAACCTATGCAGAAAAAAACAGTAAAATTTGAGAAACTTTTTACATTTGTTATTGTACCTACCCATTAAAGGTATGCACATTACCACTTAATGCTATTGTATCGATAAATAAAATACTGACGATTCTGTTTCTAAATATACAAATATATGAAAATGTTGTTTGTTTGTTTGTTTGACTAGATTGGTTTGGATTTGAATTTGTCCATTCAAAATTATATTTTGCATATTTTCGTCTAATACTATAATAGTTTTAAATGTTTTAATGTACATTCAAAATCGCTTACACTTCACTCAACTAAAAATAACATCCAATCGCTTTTGGCGTTTAAGGCAAGAATTATCTTTCAAAGTGTTACTTTGCACCTAAATGGAGACTTGTCGTTTAATTTACCACCTCCGAGTATTGCACGCACGCATTTACCCATCACTTCCTAAGGCGACCCCTTTGCCGAGGTAAGGAAGATGACATGCGTTAGCATCACCAATCAAGTGTGAATTTCTTTTGTTCCGAGCACATTATAATAGTAATAAAAAAATTATACAAAGTTCGGTGTAGCACACGCACACCATACCAACACATATGCACATACAACTGTACAAATTCGTAACGGTTGCATTTACACAGAGTGTAAATCCACGCAAACAAAGTTCACCTCACAATTGATGTTGCACTTAAAAATGAGATTTTTATTATCTTTTAGTGTTTTGTTACCGTCGAACATTGAAAAGCAGTTTGTTAAATGCATACTTAATTATTAAGATACATGTAGAACCCAAAAAACGAGCTCGAAAGACAAGACTTTAGTTTCCCGTATAAGGCGCTTGCACGGGAGGTCAAAAGGTTAACTTGGCAAGACCGTTCCTCCAGAACAACCCAACCGTGCAGAGAATGCGGAACCATATTCTTCATCAACTTATCAATGATTACACAAGAGTAACAGAAAAATGCAAATCTAAACTTGATCTTACCTTTGTATCACATCCAGACAATATTCAAAATCTGGCCTTCATAGTCTTGGGCTTTCATTGTCTAATTTACGTTGTGCGATCGACCTAAAATTTAAAATATCTCGCTCATTTTGAAACTTTAATGATGTTGAATTTAATGAAACAATTGCAATTGGGATCAAGATATGAATTTTGAAGATGCTGACAGTGCTTGGATTACATGTAAAAATACATTTATAAGTCTTTAATGATGCTTGTGATAAGCATGCTCCTATTTGGGAAGATGTGTTAAGGGTTTCACTATTTGGGTAACTAGTGGTGACTGGTGGTTTTCTTCGTCTAACTATAGATAAGAACTACTAATAAAACTAAGGATAAACGTGACTGTGATATGGGTAATTCCTGTGTGTAATATTGCATTGAGCTAGTCTAGTGACACGACTTCAATAAAGGATTATATGCCTGACTGAATAAAGCTCGATAACCCCTCATTGAAGTCTTCTTCTTCTTATCGCGTCCAAACACAGTGGTTCTCAAATATGATCCAGCCAGAGATGGGTACAACGTCTGGCTGCTTCACTGAATTCCGCAAGGTCCTTGTTTGTGCATTGTTGCTTCAGCAGTGGGCAGACCAAGATGTGTTCCATTGTCTGTGGTGCTGTCTCACAACAACAGGTAGTGTCCTGATCTGCGTCCAGGTAGCCCACTTCTGCAAGGAAACCTTAGATCGGCCAGTTCTGGTTCTCAATCTGTTAAGGCATCGCCATTCAGTCCATGAGGAGTCAGCTCCAGGTGAAAGATGCTCACCAGGTTCAATACCAATAGATGTTACTTGGTTGATAGCAAGTCTTTTTTTCCACAACACGACTCTCTTATACTCCTTAGAGACTGATTCAAGAGGTTGAACTTTGCTTAAGAAACGTTCTCTGGATTTAAGGCGGTTGGCAGCAGGTCTTGAAGTCTTGACACTAGACTAGTTCTGTGCAATATGTATACACGGGAATAACCGGGATATGGCCTTTGCGTAATCAAGTCATCAATAACATGCGCGTACGTCTTAAAAAAGGATTCTGCAACAATGCCATTATAAGTAAGACATGTTACTCAAGGAATTTATGGAAACTATTAAGAAATTAATTCCTGGTACTGAGCACAGTTCACCACCTATACTGTAAAAATGGTGTCTTGGCAAAAGACACTTCATGTGTCATCAGTCATCATGTATCTATTTAGACACAAAGTCATATCTAAATCCAAGGCATGTTCAAAAGCAACGTCTCTTTGCAATACACTAATATACAAGTCACGTTTTTGTGCAAGATACTTCGGTTTTGTAAGACGTGTCTTTTGTCATCAATCTGGAGACATGTCTGGCTGGAAGACGTGTCTTTGCGTCTTAGACTATGTTTTTATTGGTTCTATTTAATTCCTTTTATTTCTATTGTTGAAGACATGTGTGTTGCTAAGACATGTCTTACATATGACGCCAAGACACAATTTTACAGTGATACTGTATGTACAAGTCTTCTTCTTCTTAGCGTGTCCACAAGTCATTCGTAACGGCTTGTGGTGGTGTCAGGATTTATTCAACTGTGTAAGCTGATCCGGGGCCGCGTGTATCTATGATACGGACGCTCCTAACATGGCCCGCGATTTTTGAGATTGGGGCGGATTGGGAACAGTCAGGGTACAAGTGATGGTTATACTAATAATGTTATCTCTATGTCTGGACTGTAAAACTGTTTTATATGCTGGTTATACAACTCTTTTTTGTAGTTCTAGTAATCCACATCTCCAATCAATGCTTGAATCTTATCAGAATTGTTACTTGGTTTAATAAAAATAACCTTACTTTGAATGTAAAGAAAGCAAAACTTTCTGAATTGGTTTGATCTAAAACATGGATGGAAGCAGTGGCGTAGCTAGAATTTTATATTGGGGGCAGTGTCGCATCTGAACCGACAGAAAACAGGTGGGGTCCGGGGGGGTTTTTTTTTTTTTTTTTTTTAAAATATCTCGCTCATTTTGAAACTTTAATGATGTTGAATTTAATGAAACAATTGCAATTGGGATCAAGATATGAATTTTGAAGATGCTGACAGTGCTTGGATTACATGTAAAAATACATGTATAAGTATTTAATGATGCTTGTGATAAGCATGCTCCTATTTGGGAAGATGTGTTAACATGGTTAAGGGTTTCACTATTTGGGTAACTAGTGGTGACTTGTGGTTTTCTTCGTCTAACTATAGATAAGAACTACTGATAAAACTAAGGATAAACGTGACTGTGATATGGGTAATTCCTGTGTGTAATATTGCATTGAGCTAGTCTAGTGACACGACTTCAATAAAGGATTATATGCCTGACTGAATAAAGCTCGATAACCCCTCATTGAAGTCTTCTTCTTCTTATCGCGTCCAAACACGGTGGTTCTCAAATATGATCCAGCCAGAGATGGGTACAACGTCTGGCTGCTTCACTGAATTCCGCAAGGTCCTTGTTTGTGCATTGTTGCTTCGGCAGTGGGCAGACCAAGAGATGTTCCATTGTCTGTGGTGCTGTTCCACAACAACAGGTAGTGTCCTGATCTGCGTCCAGGTAGCCCCACTTCTGCAAGGAAACCTTAGATCGGCCAATTCTGGTTCTCAATCTGTTAAGGCATCGCCATTCAGTCCATGAGGAGTCAGCTCCAGGTGGAAGATGCTCACCAGGTTCAATACCAATAGATGTTACTTGGTTGATAGCAAGTCTTTTTTCCACAACACGACTCTCTTATACTCCTTAGAGACTGAATCAAGATGTTGCTTTGCTTAAGAAACGTTCTCTGGATTTAAGGCGGTTGGCAGCAGGTCTTGAAGTCTTGATACTACACTAGTTCTGTACAATATTTATACACAGGAATAACCGGGATATGGCCTTTGCGTAATCAAGTCATCAATAACATGCGCGTACGTCTTAAAAAAGGATTCTGCAACAATGCCATTATAAGTAAGAAATGTTACTCAAGGAATTTATGGAAACTATTAAGAAATTAATTCCTGGTACTGAGCACAGTTCACCACCTATACTGTAAAAATGGTGTCTTGGCAAAAGACACTTCATGCGTCATCAGTCATCATGTATCTATTTAGACACAAAGTCATGTCTAAATCCAAGGCATGTTCAAAAGCAACGTCTCTTTGCAAGACACTAATATACAAGTCACGTTTTTGTGCAAGATACTTCGGTTTTGTAAGACGTGTGTTTTGTCATCAATCTGGAGACATGTCTGGCTGGAAGACGTGTCTTTGCGTCTTATACTATCAGTTTTTATTGGTTCTATTTAATTCCTTTTATTTCTATTGTTGAAGACATGTGTGTTGCTAAGACATGTCTTACATATGACGCCAAGACACAATTTTACAGTGATACTGTATGTACAAGTGATGGTTATACTAATAATGTTATCTCTATGTCTGGACTGTAAAACTGTTTTATATGCTGGTTATACAACTCTTTTTTGTAGTTCTAGTAATCCACATCTCCAATCAATGCTTGAATCTTATCAGAATTGTTACTTGGTTTAATAAAAATAACCTTACTTTGAATGTAAAGAAAGCAAAACTTTCTGAATTGGTTTGATCTAAAACATGGATGGAAGCAGTGGCGTAGCTAGAATTTTATATTGGGGGCAGTGTCGCATCTGAACCGACAGAAAACAGGTGGGGTCCGGGGGGGACATTTTGGGAATTATTTGCTTTAAAGGTGCAACGAGAGATTTTGAGGCATCCAAATATTGTATCATAATAGTAAAATTCATATAGATTAGACACTCAATAGATTTCTTACCTTGTATTTGGCTACAGAAGTGTTGTTGCTAATTTGCATGAACACGTTTGGGTCGGCGGTTTTTTCTGTGTCGGTCGGGTTACGGCAAACAAACAATTTCTTTGCCCTTATGTCTCTTATGAATCCGCACCAATATAAACCTGAAATCTAAAGGTCGTAAGTGCTTGTATGTGTGTAAGGAAATCTGTAGAACAGAACATATACACCTGGCACAAAAAGTATCTCGGCATGTTTTTCGATCAGCATTGTGCCAAAGTCAGACCATTTTGAAAGTTTTCGAAATATACATTTTGTTTCCTAGGTCTTGCTCTTTCATTTAACACCTCGCTTGTAAAAACACGTGCAAAAATGGCTGAGAAAGAGTGCCAGAAAGACGTAAACTCCCAAACCAAAAGTTGCAGTTTTTGGATTTTTGGATTGCAGTCACTGTGTGGTACAACGCAATAATACGTGTGTATTGATTTTACACAAAGAGGTTTTCCGACTGAATGAAGAGAAAGCCTACTTGCAATATTGATTGTGGTCCGCGTGTTCGTGTCCCAGTACACTGCAATGCCCATTGAAAAATCCCAAAACTGCAACTTTTGGTTTTGGGGGTTTGCGTCTTTCGGGCGTTTTATCTCAGCCATTTCTGCACGCTTTATTACAAGCCAGGTATTAAATGAAAGAGCAAGACCTAGACAATAAAATGTATATTTCAAAAACTTTCAAAATGGTAGGACTTTGGCACAATACTGATCGAAAAACATGCCGAGATACTTTTTGTGCCAGGTGTATATAAGAGTTCAGGTGTAATAGTAAGAGCTACAAAACAAACAATTTCTATCACATCTTTTCCTATCAATATATATATATATATATATATTTCCGTCTCATTTTATTCGCTCCCTTACGTTTTTTAGTGCTTTAATAATCGACCTTACAATACGCAAAGATGCACAGCACATGAATGAACCTCGACGTTTTTCAAAACAAAATATGCTTCCGCACGTTTTGTATTTGCCTTGTACTTTCAGATGAGTAAAGCAATACATCAACACAAAATGAAAGCAAAATTTCTGTAAAATGCACCAACATACTGATAAACTTTAAACAATAAGCACTCATTCAATTTACTCGTCTGGACTCTGGATCACGTTTTATTTTCATCAATGTTGTTTTCCTCTGCAACGATAATTTTCTTCAATGGATACCCAAAATCGAAATATGTTTAATGTCTTCTTGAGGCACGCAGAATAAGAAGTATACGTTAGAGGTGGTATTAAGATATTTGAGAAACATTGGCCTTAAATAGACCGGGCCTGCCTCTACTTACCAGAATGTATTTTTATAATGATTTAAAATATAGTTATGACAATTCATAATTTTGACGATTTGACAGTTAAGTGAAAAGGTAGACTCTATAGCCTATCCGCATTAAAAACATGAAATATTAATTGGATTACATTGGCAAAAAAATAATTGGAAAAACGTGTGATTCATCTAATGATAACGGTAAAATGAGCGCAAAATAAAAACACCTGTATACTCTCTCTCTCTCTCTTTCTCTCTCTCGCTCGCTCGCTCACTTCTTACGTGTAGTTCTGGCCTTGTTTTTGGAAACCTATTTTCAACTCTAATTTTATTTAAATTGAATTTTGTGGTCAACGTTCGCAATTCAGAATAAGGCCACGGCGATATAGTATTCACGTAAAGAAGGCACAATGACCGGGTACATGATGCAAGAAAAACTAGGGAATACTCTCATTGTTGGAATCTCGCCAGCAGGTCAATTTTGCCTTTTAAGCCCAAATAAAAACAAGTTTGTCTCAGAAGAAATGTGAAAAAAGACAATGCGAAATGCGTTTTTTTTAGTTTGGAAAAATGCTAATGCGAAATGCGGGTTTTATTTTTAGTTGTATTTCGACCCACCTTTTACAGCCGAATTTTCTTTCTTCCCTGAAAATCAAAAACAAAAAATCAGATGAGCTAGTGAGTAAAAACCTCAAAAGAAATAATTCGCTAAAGAGAAATTAAAGGCAATGAGCGCGATCTTCTGGGACAAACATGTTTTTTTTTTAATTTGGCCTAACAATAGCGCTGAATTTAGAAAGACTTGTTAATCGCAAATGTTCTGTTCCTTATTTATGTAAGCGAATGATATTTACTCCCGATAGGTCTGAAACAAAGCCACGTCGACTGCAAGTTACATTTTATAAAGGTAATTCGCAGTTAAATGGATAAGTTGATCCTTGAGTTTTTCTAGTTATCAAGCACATCGTGTCAGTATCGATTTAATACTCCCTGGAGCTAATTCAATCGTATCTTATAAAATAAAGGTGTTCAAAAATACTGAAAAAATCTAACAAAAAGTTCAGTTACAAGAGGATGTTCAAGCTGTACCAACACCAATATTTCAAACTGAATTATACTCAGACGCATACTTCTAAAATATGCTTTCAATATGGAAGTTTCAAGGAATTACCAAATGCCGCAATATATTTTTGATACTGTGACCTTTCAAACAATTTATTGCATAAGAACGCGCTACTTTATTGCAAACCTCACATTAAAGCAAGGCGGTAACATTGTCATCACTGACATAACAACGTATTTTACGCAATGCATTCGGCTTTTATTTTGTTGTCATGTGTTAACATGATCATAACCAATGTCGGATCCAGGATTTGAAAAATGTCAAAATTACCGCGGGGCTGAAAGGGTGTAACTGGTCCAAAATAGCTCAAAATGGACTGATTTTGCAAGAATTTGCAGAATTACCGGGAGGCGCGCGCCCCCTCTCTGGATCCGCGCCTGATAACCATGTAGCTAAAGTATATAGTTTGTAGGTTTAATTCCTTAGATCCCTGAAGCTGAAGATTGTTAAAAAAACAATACAGCACACAAAT
>JAMKCH010039523.1:0-14042 GCA_023653785.1 Ophioderma brevispina | reverse complement strand
CAGGGGCCTCCATAGATGTGGGGGGTCAGATAAACGTTTAAAGGTTTTGGGTTCAGGTTGGGTAATCCAATGTCCATGAATTTTTTGTAGTTAAAAAAGGTGGAGTAGAAGACATCCCTAATCGCAATCGAGGGCATATCACGGCACGTTAGTCCAACAAAGCAGTATTCTCCCACCGGAGCTTTCCCCACTTGGTAGTTTCTCTTGGTAGATAAACCTCACCCCTCGGAAATAGCGGGTATAGACAGGCCGTGAACTCCTGATCATGAATCGTTGGCTACCACGTACAGAACCCAAAGGTCCACGGCAGGGCTGCCATGCCCTGCAAATTCCATGAGATCGATGCCCACCCACAGGTGGCAAGAGGGCTGTCCTGGGTCGTCATAGGCGACCGGCTGGCCGCCTGGACCACCACAACCCTTTGGATGGACGCAACCTTGTCTTTGCCCTTACTCCTGTGTCATTTACCACGGAGCTTCCCGCTATTTAATGCCAGCCATCTCCTGGTTTGAGGGGCCTGATAAGCCCTGGTAGGGGTAGGAGGCTGGCTGAGAGCCCCACCATTAAGGAGGGGGGTAGCTTTCCTCTCGTCCTGCTTGCTTGAGCGCTTGAGGGCCCTGGTCTTCTTAGTTGCGAGGTGCAATTTATCCGCTCTTGCTCTTGAGGCTTGGAGGGAGCCATTGACTCCGGAAAGGTATTTCCCGTAGGCAGTGGCACTCTTAAACATATCACAGAATCCGTTGAAAAATTGTTGGGCTTTGGGACATTGATGTCTCGATTTCACCGAATGGCCAATATGGCGGCCCAATTTAAAAAATAATGGTGAACCATTGGTGAAATTTATAAGACACCAAGGGTTCGGTATTAAAACATAGGTATGGACACTTGATCTGCCTTAGGTGGCGTAGAAAAAGAATTTGGCTAAAAAACGGTTATTTTGGAGGTCATTTTTTAATTCAAATATGGCGGCCCACAGGGGGCGAAATTTTGGGTCTATTTTTCAGAACCTCTGATGATATAGAAGTCATGTACAAAGGTTCATATGCTTTGCTTTCAAAAATTGAACGATTATGGCAGAAAATCACCCTTAACTGCTCAACTACCGTGCGCAACAAACAAAGCACGAGGTGCGTGACCGGCACGCTGACGATTTGGGGTGGTCTCATGACCCGTCACATGTGGTATAAATGTCGGCAAATATTCTCGGGGGGGGGGGGGTTTTCCTTTGCACCATTTTTGTGGTTAAAAATGTATGTTTTCTGGGTCAAGGAGTTCAATGTAAACTTCCAAAAAGTATCCGATATGAATAGATAGAACAGCTATTTGTTCAGGCCGACATTTACACCCCCTCCCCCCCCCCCCAGTGCGGCAGATTTCTTATGGGTTTATGTGGGAAAAAGATGCTTAGATTTTGAGCAACCAGGGCCGGGAATAATAAAACATGCATCATAGCTAAAATCGACCATTGGGTCATGTAGTTCATGAAAAACCATCATGATGAAAACAATTAAAAGTGGTGGCAATTTGCCAACGACCCCTATTCCAAAATGGCCGACTTTTCAAAGGCACAGTCCTTTTTTAAAAATCAATATTAGCACATTGTGAAGAAAATTTTGGTGTTAAAATGTATGTTTTTTGGGTCAAGGATGTTCAATGAAAATATTCCCAAAAGTATTCCGATGATATGATAGTAACATCTATTTGTTTAGGCCGCCCTTTTCAATAAATGGCCGACTTTTCCCCCCCAAAGGCAAAAATCCTTAAAACATCGTATTATATCACATAAGGATACAATTTGGTGTTCGTCTTTGGGCTGTTAAAATGTATGTTTTCTGGATCAAGGAGTCAATAAACTATTTCCAAACTGTAGATATCCGTGAAAATGATAGTCATTGCTCTTGCTTAGGCCGCCATTTTCCAAAATGGCCAACTTTTCAAAGGCAAACGTCCTTTAATAATCGTTTTATAGCACATGAGTAGAAAATTTTGGTGTGTTAACATGTATGTTTTCTGGATCAAGGAGTTCAATTATAAAACATTTGCAAAAGTATCCGATGAATAATGATAGTCATGGCTATTTGCAGGCGCCATTTTCAAATGGCCGACTTTCAAAGTGCAAAAGTCCTTTAAAAATCGTTTTATAGCACATGAGGAGGACAATTTGGTGTTAAAATGTATGTGTTCTGCAACTCGGCCAAAATGTTGGAACACTGCTTATATGTCTTACTTTAAACTGATCCCCCTCTCCCCTGATCAATGGTTGAAACATGTCATTTTTCCACGCGCTCTTATGGACCACCCAACATGGATTGGTGGGGAAGGGGAATGGGGGTCAAGTGTTAGGGTTTGTTTCAAGCTTCGCAATAAAAAAAGTTAGTTCTTTTCGTGCGATCGCTAGGCCCATTTAGGCCTTATTGCATAGAAAATTACCACGGTGTTCCAACTACTTGGGCCGGGTGATTGTGGGTCAAGAAGTTCAATTAAAATATTCCCAAAGTGTCAAATGAATATGATAGTAATAGTTATTGCTTAGGCCGCCATTTTCCAAAATTGCCGCCAATTATTCGGAAAAAAACTTACATCACTTTTGTATGGAACACGAAGAAAACATTTGGGCGGATAATGAATGGACAGAGTATACATGTGTTAAGTAATAGTGTGCTTCGTGCGGTCGATGCGATATAGGACATAAACTAGGAAGGAAAGTAGATTGGTTCTACTTGAGAACATTAAGGAAGACCAAAAGGGGGATGATGTTGATTTGAAATGGCGTCCCGATGCGAACACGGAAACAGCGGGGTTTTCTTGCAGTAGCTTGATTTTGAAAATATCCGTAAACCTATTCAAAATCATGCTTGATCACACTGTATTCAAAAGCTGCAAGAAAGAGAAAGATCTTGCAGCACAATAGCAAAGGACTACTGATGCCTAAAGAAATGATGCTGTTAATCCACTATTATGTGATATAATATTTCTATGTTAGGCACAATAACTTTAGGCAACAAAAAAGAACACCAATTCGGTTTTTTTTGTTATACGCAATGACTGTGTACAATGTTAAGGAATGTGTAGCAAACGTGCAACATATACAATAACGTTTATTTCATTAACACAAATCATTTGTTTACAGGTAGCTAGGTCGACATATGAGGATCATAGAAGTACATATATGATTATTTAAAATTCTATAATTTCTTTGATTCTTCTAATAACATTATGTGCAATATAATATGCCATGGTGTTTTATTTAAGCAGATTATGGTACCTATATAAAGAGCCATTTCGTGATTCACGCACCTTTTGTTTTATTCATGTCACTAGATTCTGGAGAGAAGCTTATTCACAATATTTTGGTTGATTCTGCACCCTGCGGTTTGAGTTATGAGCAAACTGTTTTCTATTGTTTTCCCACATTCCATAGGCTGTGAATTTTAGAATGATTTTTTTTTATTTTTTTTTTTGCGGTCAGTAATACAAAAATAGATTTTCTACAGATACGCCGAACTGCCGAAGATGAGGTACACATGAATTACTAAATGTTAACAGTTCAGATGATATACAAATCTCAACTTTTAAAGGTAAAATCGGGGTGAACGAGGTTGTGGATCACGAAGTGCACCTTTAAGCCATGTCAAGACTTCCCATGCCCATAACGAATGAAGCGTGGAAATAGCGGTTTGTAAGCCAAGGAATATACTTACTCACACGGATCGCAATAATACCAAGAGAGAGAGGAGAGAGAAAAAAGACAAGAAAGAGAGGCTGCAGTGGCGTAGCTTGGGGAGGGCAAAGGGGGGCACGTGCCCCGGGCGCCAACTCGGGGGGCGGCCCGCTGAAATGACTTTGGGGGAAAATAAATGACGCAAAGAAAAAAAATGCCATTGTTTGATTGTTGTCACAGGCAGTATAGTTATATGCTTCAAGATAATGAGATAAACTGAGAGGCTATCACAAAGGCATTCAAACATGCTAAAACCAAAGGAGCTTCCGGGGTTCGCCCCTGGAACCCCGCCAGGGCGTATAGTCTATCTGCTACGAATGATGATAATGACTATTTAATGAGAAAATGAGAGCTCTCCGAAAGCACTCCAAAAAATGTTAAAATCGAGAGCTCTGGGGTCGGCGCCGCTGGACACGTCAGGGGCAGTAAAGTTCATCTACTTCGAGATAATGGGGAATTGAGAGCTCTCCGGAAGGCATTTCCAAACATTTAAAACCGAGAGCTTTGTCCCCTGGACCCTGCCAGGGGTAAATAGCTCATCGCTTCAAGATATGATGTCAGGCTCAACTGAGAGCCCCGCTGAGAAGCTATCCGAAGTACATGCAAACAGTCTTAAAAACCGAGAGCTGGGGGCTCGCCCCTGGACCCCACCAGGGGCCGTAGTTTATCTGCTTCATAAGTCATGAGATAACAGAGCTCTCCAATGGCACTCAAAAACCATACCAAACCCAAGAGCTCCCGGGGGCTCCTCCCCTGGACCCCCCAGGGTAATATGTTCATCTACTTCAAGATAGAGGTACTGAAGTGAGAGCTCTCCACGAAGGCACTCGACATGCTAAAAACCCGGAGCTTCTGGGCGCTCCGACTACTGGACCCCCGCCAGGGGCCAGTTACTTCATATGCTTCATATAAGATAACTGAGAGCTTACAAAGGCCCGCAAATATGTTCAAAACCAGAGGGTGTTTTGATCAATCCCATAATGCATTGCAATGTGCCTAAACTTATAATGTAATAAACACATATCAGTACTTAGGGATAAAAAGTATACTAGAGTTATAACACAAGGCATCAATGCTAAATTTTCGTAAGTACTAAGGCTTTGTGGGGATAAAATGAGAGGGAGTGCAGGGTTTTATGTGTTAAGAAAGGTTTTTGTGGGATAACATGACCCTTTTGAGCATAATTTCCCATGGACTTTTTTTCCTCCCAACATATTCTAAAAATGTGCTGTAACTAAAATGGTGAGTGAAAATTCCTCAATGAGGAATTTTCTTATTACATTTAACTTTCCACAGTATTTTGCAAGAAAAAAAAGGTCCATCATGTAGGACTACACTGTAAAACAGTGTTAGAAACGTGAAGGCAAGGTGGTGTTTAGAGGGTTAAGTTTAGCATTAAGCACTTTGTGTTAGAAATTTAAACACATGTGGTTTAGAAATCTAACCATTTGTTGTTAGAATTAAACAGTGGTATTTAGATATTTGACATGTTTAGAGGTTAAACGTTTAGAAAGTGTTTAATCTCTAAAATGTCAATATAAACACCAAAATGTTTAATTTCCAAACAACATGTGTTTAATTTTAAACACAAGTGTTTAATTGCTAAACAATAACCCTCTAAACACCACTTGCTCAATTTCTAAATACTGTTTTTAGAGTGTAAACCCTGGTTGTTTTAAACCCAGTCCTAAAGTTAGTCTCCCTTCAGAATACCAGCCACTAATACTACTTCATAGTCCAATGTGTTTGTGTATCATGTTGGATTGTAAAGGTTTAAGAGGCTGCGCTTCTATGATGACATTCGACTAGTTGTGTTTTCTTAATTGCGCCCTAGTGCAGATTTTGTTATTATTATCGGGAGGGGGGGTAGAGGTGGAAGAATATGTCCCATACATCTACAGCCTTCAATAGCCATATACACCTAATTGGGCGCGAATTATCAATGATGGAACATTTCAAAATGAGTAATACACATATGTAGAGTTCAAAGAATCCACTTGAATAAGGTGAGTGTTGTGAATTAGGACTACTATAATAAGGTACCTTCATTAAAGAGGGACACTGGCAATTGAAAAAAGTGCGCCCTCAAGCATTTTCAAAATCGATATTTTTGACATGGTTTGTGAACCTTTTATATATATGAGCACTCAACTGAATTGATTAAGACCAAATCCGCTTTCTTATGGGTAAACCGAACGATTTTGTAATTAATGCGCCGGCGACATTAATTCAGCAGACCACGGAAATGACGTTTAACGCAAGAAGACGCACGTCATATGCATGTTTTTCCCAGGCTTTCACCATGTTTTGCCGGTCCTGTGCCTTTGTGGTTTGAAACAATGAGTACGAGTCTATGATAATTCATGTAATAGCCACATTTGTTTATTAAGTTATGGAAAACTTAAAAGTTAGCCTACAAATTACCTGAAATGTCTCAACTCTTATACGTCCTCTATCTGTTTTGAGTATGTTATTTTTTAAATGTGTAAATGTATCTTATTCTTTCAATGCCTACACTATCTTTTGAGAGCAAATTGGAGGGAATTTCATATTTTGTGAAAATGTTTCCAGTGCCGCTTTAATATTGAATCTTGTCAACCTGTGGTTTGAGGCTCCCAGTCTATCATATACGACAGTAGAATTTATGGTCCATTCAAAAAAGTGACTCCAGTAGGGTTAGTCGTTCTTTGATCCAAAAGTCTTTGTAGTTTTTGCTTAAAATAAGTAATCGTGTTAATTTTCTTTTAGTACTTAGGAGCTCTACACGGACATATATAGTTGTCTATACTTTAAATATCATGATCTCGTTCATTTTGCTCCTTGAAGTACCTAAAAATATGCCAAATGGTGTTTCCGTACCACTATGTACGTATTTTACATTCTACATTTACCGTCAATGTCAAATGTTTATCCATACCAGTGGGGTTTTAGTCTTAAAATGCAATCAATGATATTGATAGTAATCATTCTTCCCGATAGCATTTCTTGGTAAGCTACAAAAGCCAATTTTTGGATTCCTCGAAATCGTTGATTACGTTTCAATGTATTAACTCGATTTATTTGAAAAAAAATACTGCAATATTAGTAACTTTTTGGCATAGCTCAAAGGAAAGAAAATGTATACATTGGTAAGCCATAACATCAAAAAATGCTTGGTTGCAAATTTGGGCCGATAAAAATTTATATTCCAAAACGTAATGCGTCCGTTTTAAGCCATGTATATTCCGTTATAGGCAATCAAAATAATCAAGAATCTAACTACTAAAAGATATACTTGGTTATGGCACACAGACCACTGACTTTAATTAGTCGAAATAACCAGGATTACATGCAAGTTGTTTACGTATTAGCCCTGAAATACATCAAAAGGTATATTTCGTTTTAGGTATATTACGTTTATCCAAACGAAGACGAAAAATACATGAGTCTTCTAGTGACGCCCTATGTCATTTTTACGCTTTCGCCATTGCTCCTCAAAGTATTTCTGAGAATGGTTGCACTAAATATAAGGTAAGATAGTCACTTTCTTTACATTTATATCAAATACTTTGCAATTAATATATGCACAATGTAGGATACACATTGTCTTGTTTGTGCATGTGGTGCCGAAACACCCGGGTTCCGAAATACCGGGTGCCGAATTCATCCATCGGAACGCCGAAGTACCGGGGCATCGGCAGAGGAGAAGGGAAGTGGGAAAATACGTGCGGGTTATGTGGAGAGCACGTGTTTACGCATTTTACCCTATTTTTGGACAATTTACCATGAAAACTCATTAAAATCAGGGCTTTTGGCATTTAGGAACAAGCATGTATGTAAATTGTAGGAGTTAAATACGCATCTGGTAACGCCAAAAGCACCCACTAGACCCCATGAAGACCCCTGCTAAACGTTGTTTAGCAAGGTCGCCGAATTCGGAAACAATGTATACGCATTGATATACCATTATGGCTCCCATTTGTAAAGGTCCCCTTAGGCCGGTGGCCACACACGGGTTAGGTTAGGATTGGGGTGTATAGGGCCTATAGGACTAGGGGTTAAGATTAGGGTTAGGAATTAGGTTAGGTTTGGTTATTAGGGTCCGGATTAGACCTATTTGATTCTACTTCTGGTAGAGTAAAGAAGCACATTGACCCCAAAAAAATGCAACAGAATGTTTTTGGCCATTTTCTGGTAGGTTATGGTCAGTTTAACAAGTTCAAATGGCAAAAATCGAGTCCCAGAAGTGTTAAAACTATGACAAAACAAAATTGGCCACCATCCGCCATTTGAACAAAACATAAATCCTCAATACCGGTAATAAATGCCAGCTAAAATGACAAACAAGATGTCATTTTCTACGATTCTAGCATACCAAATCCATTAAAATGGTTTTATGAAGCTGAGATATCATCTGAACTCACTTCCAATATGGCTGACATCCGCCATGTTGGAAAGTACAAATCCTCATATCTCTGGCAATAAAAGGAGCTAAAAGGACAAACAAGGTGTCAGTTCCTAGCAATTCTAGCAACCCAAATCATTAAAAGGGTTTTATGAAGCTGAGGTATCATCTGACCTCGTAAAATCTAATAGGCTGCCATTCACCATGTTTAAAAGTACAATTTTTTAAATCTCTGGGACAAAACATGGGCCAAATAACAATTATGGTGTTATTTTTTATTAATTGTAGCATAGTAATACATTAAGATTGGTTATTGTCAAAGATTTGGAGGCATTGACGTCTTTAAAAATGGCCCTGTATGCATTTAAAATGAAAACTACAAATCTTCTATTTATCAATCAGTCAGATTACAATGACAAATGAGGTGTCATTTTCAATAATCCGGCATTAGAAATCTGTCGAATTAAAAATGATTTTAGGAGGCGATTTGTCGAAAATCTGTAGCACCAGTTGAAATTTTGTTCCTTACAGTGTAATTGTGAAATTCTTGAAAGTACAATTTTCACATCTATTTCACTTCATCAATCACAAAAGTGCGCCGAAACAAGTTTGCAGTAGATGAGATCGAACACACTTATACTTCAAGTTCATATCGTCTGAGACTGGTTCTTGGTCCATGATTCCATGAATCGTCCACAAGCGGTGTGAAACATTTTTGGAAAGGTCATTGTGAGTTACTGATTCCAGACAGCTGATTACATTGATAATCGAACAGGGACACCATTGGGTTGTAGCCTTCATCTTTCTATCGATTCAGGATCTATATTGGTATTACAAATAATCTGCGAACAAAATCGTACACAGGGTTATCCTGAGCCTTTGAGGAAATAGATTTCTTGCTAACCCCAAATATTCTTGAAGGTATTTTTTTTTTTTTTTTTTTTTTTTTTTTTTATTTTTTTTTTTTTTTTTTTTTTTTTTTTTTTTTTTTGTATGCACTGAAAATGCATTGGCAAAGAACATATAGGAGGAAATGATGATCACGGAATAGTGCTCAGAGATGATATCATATGATTTTCTCTGGGTCGGTCAGACCGAAAGTTAAAGGTCATTTACAGCGCTCTTCTGCCATATTGGAGAAGACACACAGATATGTTTCTTTTCCAATTGGGTTGTTAGAATTGTATTATGCCATGGCAACTGCTGTTTTTGCTATAGCAACATCTGCATCTTCCTTTCCCAGCAAAAATTGGTTGCAGTTGATATGTCTATCTATTTGCGATCCTAGTTTTGCTGATGTTTCATGTGTGCTGTCTGTTGTGTTATTCACCAGAGTATCCATCGAAGACACCGGATGCTTTGCCATAGTGGTCAACTGTGAAAAGAGCATAATCATCAGCATTGCAACTAAGGTGCTTCTCTCTGTACATTTCAAGCGATGTAAAGAGAACCTCCATCAAGAACATAGTGATCAGTCTTTGGCATTGTCTCCGGGGCAGCAGCCTCTGACAAAGACACATGTTCGTAAATGGCCATCAGAAATTGCGCTTATCTGGCTTACTAAAATATGCTTGCCAAAAAAAAACCGGATGGCAGATATGGTGACAGTTCATCATGGCAAAGCACCTACCTGAAGATTGTAATACTAAACAGGAATCTTTGAAATACAGGGCCTTTTGGTCATTATTACCTTGCCAGCCGAGGAGATTCAAGGGTCTTGACTTAGCTTTCCGTTTGTAGCTATATTAGAAAAGTCAATTTCTTTTCCATTTGTTTGACTGTATTTTGCCACTGGAACAGATCTTGCACATGGACATCCTCACCAGCATTTATCCCTGGGAATATGTTTCTCAAGGCCTTTTATCCTGTGACGGAGAATGCTGTTCAAATTTGGCTGCAAGCGTTGCCAAGTCATTCTTATCTCTTTGATGCATGAAGGTTTTGATGATTATGGCAACTCTTTACAGTTGACCACTATCAAAGCTCATTGTCTCCATGGATACACTGGTGAACTAAACACAAAAGACAAACAACATGAACATCGCAATAATAGGATCGCAAAACTAAGTAGACATTCAAAGCAACAAAAGTGGCTGGGAAAAGAAGACATTCTCTCAATAATGGGATGTGGATGCAGGCTCTTATTAAACTAATTGTTGACGAATGCAACAGAGTTGCCACGTAATCTATGCAGAAAGAGATGCAGATGTTGATATAGAAAGTGAGGTTGCAATTGCAATGATGTGTCCCGGTTCAATGGTCAGCAATCGGAGTCTTTTTTTTATGGTAAAGGCATAACAGGGACAGTAACAGCAGAACCTAACGTCTGGTTAAAAAACCACAAGGGTTGGCGCCGAGATAGCGATTAACCGCCTTTTTTAAGAGTCCGATGATAGTAAGCAGTAATGTGCTCAGGAGTCATTCCAGGTGTGAGCGTTGAAGGAATAAATGATCTATGATGGCTGACCATATTAGATCTTGGGGTCTCAACTGCCAAAGGTTATTTGAGATGACGGACTGTCGCCAGATGAGGGTCATCTCTTGAGTTTTAGCGCATCAGTTGGCAAAGAAGTTCAGGAGCCTCCTCATAAAACATGCAGTGGAAGAGTGTAGTTGCCGTAAAAAAAAAAAATAAAAAAAAAAAAAAAAAAAAAAAAAAAAAAAAAAAAAAAAAAAAAAAAAAAAAAAAAAAAAACACACACACAAAAAAATTTTAAACAAGCTGACGCTTCTGGTTATAAACGTGAAAGGAGAACTTATTTACAGCTCATGAAGTTTTTTTATGTGCAGACTGATGGTCAAAATTCAACTGCCCAGTGCTTGATCGCACAAGGGGGAAATGTTCCCACCATGATGAACACAAAGTCCTGCCACCAGAGTTGCAACTTGAAATATCGAGGCATTGTTCTTCAGGATGTATACAATGAAATGTACCTGCAGAAAGAAAGGACCACAGCTTGTGGACATTCACGTGAAAACATGGACCAAGAACCAGTCTCCATGATGATCTTGAAGATAAATAGAAGAGCGGGTCGAATGCAAACAAGGTATCTGTATCCGTTTGGGTGATGTTGTCAAAATGTGAAACGTACTTTCTGTTACTTAGATTTCAAAGCATACACAATTATACTAAAACACATATTTTGAATGGTGATAAGATTATGCCACAATAAAATTCAACATGGCTATTGAATTTTGGACAAGAGCCCCTAAAAAATCACTTTAAACCAACTATATTCATGGATTTCTATAGATTCAATTAATAAAAAATAACACCTTATTGCCAGAGACCCTTTTTGCCCATCTGGTATAGAGATTGAAATAATTAATACTTACAATATGGCGGATGGCAAGCCATATTGGGTTAGAGGTCAAGATGATATCTCAGTTACATAAAACCCATTTAATTGGATTGTTATGCTAGAATTAGTGGAAATGAATATTTGTTTGTCATTTTGCCCATCTAGGAAACAGAGATAAATAATTGTAATTTCCAAACACATGGCGGAGAGATGGCGCCCCCGGCCGGCCATTGATTTTTGGGGTTACGGTGATAGCATAACTTCATAAAACCTATTTTAATGGGATTTGTTATGCTAGAATTAGTAGGAAATGACATCTTGTTTGTCCTTTTAGCTCATTTATCGCCAGAGATATGAGGATTTATGTTTTCAAAATGGGCGGGTTGGCGGCAGTTTGTTTATGTCATAGTTAACACTTTTTGGGACTTCGATTGTGTTTAATTGATATATCCTTATTAAACTGACTTATACTACCAGAAAATGCAAGCAACATGTTGCAATTTTGGGGGGTTAGTGTGAGGACATGTCATGTATTTTGATCCTAATATTCACAAATAATAAGGGGTTATATGTGCATTATTTTTTTTTCTGATGGAGGGGGGTCTTTAAAATTTATTATTCAGTAAACCAACAACATATCTGAATCAGCAAGTAAATCATATGATGTACCTACTGTGTGGGATGGCCGCCGGGATGGCCGGTGGGTGTATGGGTTCTATGCAAATAGGGCCTATAACTTTACTGGCGTTGTGCAATTTTCCAAACACATCTTTGCAATTTCTGCGGCCCCCTCCCTTGTAATAATGACGGGGCCCTAAACATTATCAGTTTAAAAGCTAATCTTAGCCTTGTCGTACGAGCTGAGTAAACTTGGAACACTATCGTTGTAATCCTGGTCCGTAAGCCAAGTGACAAAAGAAACTTAGTTACATCCAACAAACCGCACGCTTGTAATAAGGATCCATATCGGGGCCGAAACTTGGTGTGCCGAAACACCCGGGTACCGAAATACCCGGGTGCCGAAGTTCACTCCTATCAGAACTGCCGAAGTTCGGCATTCGGTTCGGCATTCGGTATAGGAGAAGGGAAGTGGAAAATAAAGTGCTGTTGATGTGTAGAGCACCGTGTTTGCGCATTTTTCGTTGATTTTATGTCCAATTCTACAATGAAATCATTAAAAATCAGGCTTGGTATTTCGGAACAAGAATATATGTAATAGTAGAAGTAAATACGATCTTGTTGTAGACCCACAGAGACCCCATGAAGAAGAATTCCCGAGTTCTTTTACCACGGTAGCCGAATTCGGAAACAATGTAACGTTATAGGCATGATTGATACATATGGCTCCATTGGAAAGGAACCCCTTACTGATTAGGAGGGCTATTAGACCAGTTGCAACACGGGTTAGGTTTAGGTGTGGGGTTATAGGGCCTATGGGGATAGGGTAAGATTAGGGTTAGTAATTAAGTTAGGGTTGGTATTAGGTCCGGTGAGATGAGTACAACATTGGGATAGATGTTGATTTTCTACTTGGAAAACTAGGGGTTATGTGATTTTATTTTTCTTATGATGAAGAGGGGGGGGGGGGTATGTTTAAGTTAGTCAGTAAAACCACCCACCTATCTGCATATCAGCAGTAAATCATAGATGGGACCTAATTGGGTGTGTGGGATGGGTGTATGTGTTCTATGCAATTACATTGGGGTTTATGCAATTTTCCAAAACAAATCTTTCAATTTCTCCGGCGCCCTCATCCTTGGTAAATAAGAACGGGCCCAAAAATTATTAGTTTAAAGACTATTCTTAGCCTGTCGTACGAGGTGAGTCAACTGAACACCTTTTTCGTGTCATCATGGTCCGTACAGACAATGACATAAGAACTTTAATTACATCCACACAACCGCACGCTGTCATAAGGATCCCTCTGTGCCGAACTACTGGATAACGTTGTTCGGACAAGTAAACCCTGCCGTTCGGTAGTGTAATGCCTTAGCCCGCATTTTCGGCATGAATAATTGCCGAAACACCGGGGGGGGGGCCCGTTTCAGGTGCAGATACCCCTGCCGTACGGCAATGGTCGCTCTGCCGAAACACCGGGGTTTGGGCATAGCCCGGTATTTCGGAGCAGTAAACTACGGGTATAACAATGTTTCGGCAATGTAAAACCTGCGTTCGGCAGGGGGTAATGACGTTAGACGCATTTCGGCAGAATAATGGCCGAAAACCGGGCGTTTCGGAGTAATCACTGCCGTACGGCAACGGTCATCTGACGAAAGACCGGGCGTTTCGGCATAGCCCGGTATTCGGCGCCTCCCGGCAGCACTTGGGTCTGTAATAGGGAAGTATAATGTCTTGTAAGTATTGAACAGCCGTATATGCCATGGCAGTGTGCACACGGGCTATGTATAGATACTACTATTTGGTGTGCTTATGGGGATTTTAGTTACACATGAGTGCCTCGTGCGTGCGATAACGAATAACGCGAAAAAAGATGGGGGGGTTGTGGTCAGTTTTCGGGCCAATTGTGAACAATCACTTGTTCACCTTCTTCACAAGGGCATGATTATTATAGAATTGTCTGACTGCATGATGGCAACCCGCGCCGTTGTGAAATCTGTTTTTCCGCCGACTAAAG
>JAMKCH010039522.1:0-20332 GCA_023653785.1 Ophioderma brevispina | reverse complement strand
CGGCCATTTTGAAAAGCGCCCTCTATTAGGAATACATTTAAGTAGTGAATGTTACTGCTCTATACATTTGACATCAACAAATATAGGAAAACACTACAAAAATGGACCATTTCACCCCATAAAGTGTCTATGAAAATGTCATTATATGGTGTTAAATGGCATTTTGGCGGCCATTTTGAAAACGCCCTCTAGCAAAAAAAGTGCCGGGGTAGCAAAAGTCTACCCTCACTTTTTTGGTATGTCTGATGGTCTAGTACATGGCTGTGAAAAGTAACTTAGGGCACATCTCATGCACACTGGGACCCACCCAGCCATCGCACTATATCCCTTGATATCACAAGACTTGGGTTTTTTCTTTAGCGAACAACTTCTAACTTTGAATACATATATCAAAATTGCTTTTTCAAAATGAGCTCTACAATGCCAGGCACCACTAGCCTTGGCTGCAAATAGATAACTGAACCCCGCATTCCATAACTGTTGTTAAGCTAAGATCGGGAGAAATTGGATAAAAATGGCCTTTGTCATTGCTGACGAAAATCCGAGAATGTAAAATTACTTTTCTTTTATACACGGCCAATTTCTTCTATGTAGTTACCACACAGCTACCACCGAGTAGACATGGATTACCTACCCACTAGACGTACACTCGCCGGCCAGGATTCTGTGTATTTTTGCAGCATGGACAGATAGTGTACACATAGTGGCTGTCAGACTCTGCACCGTCGCGGAGTAGCTACGTGGTTACACCGTCTCTCAGCGTGTACGGTATTTCTCATAGCCAGTTATGTTTTTAGATATGCTTGGCATATAATTGTGTTTTCTTACTAAAAGTGTCTGAATATAGGGTTTTATGATGATGCCAAATTTGAATTTCGTAATGATTTTCCTAAAAAAATGTTCAAAAAATGCTAAACTTCATCACACTCCTCTCAGCAACTTTGCGTGTCTTGGTCCTTGGGATACCATCTTGATGGGTTAAATGACTATGTGGATTTACTACCAACACATTAATGCATGCACATGATTAAGGCCATGAGTTCATGTCATCTCTATGTTAACACACACTTTGCCGCATCTTCTCCCAGCACACATAGGAACACAACTAAATGGTTTTGAAGCATTCTTAGAAAGCAGCACTGACTACACTCTCTGTTCATATCAAAATACTTCAAAGCTTGAAACTTGTCTCGCAAGACTTGTTACATGATAACCATACTCTCTAGATTGCATAATTGGTTTTGCCTCTTACGCCTGAAAGCAACCCACCTTTGTTTGCAGTGATAAGATCACAACATCCTACAGAGTTTGAAACAATGCCTACTGAAAAAGACTATCTAATCTTTGTACTTTTAGCCACATATCTATATCCCAAGAAGTGTTGGACAAATACACTGTTTACAGTTACCATAAATACTGTGACTATGATACAATATTAGAGTACACAATGCATATAAAGCCTTTACAGCATGCCCACCTTTTACCTAAATATATAAGTTGGTCACACAAGGTTTAAGGTGTTAGGATTCCTGGTTCAAGTTTTGGTCAAAAAACTTGCGGCAAGTAAGTGTGAGGTCATTTAACACTTGATACACGTGAGTGGGATTGAACCAATATTGCAAAAAGTAGTAGCAAGTCTGTGTAGACGCAGAGCTTTTGGAAAGCTACCCTTCATCAATCCCTTCATATACATATTTTATCCTTCAGAAGCAAGTCCCAGTTAATTTGTGTTGAGAACACTTCTCTGTCCAGCCACACTTCATAGAATCTTTTAAATTCTTCACTCAGTTCTATTTTTTGACTCAGTACACTCTGTAAATTGTTATCAAATGGGAGAAATTCCGGGTCCTTGAGTCCGATGGAGTCATAGCGCCTGGCATTGAATCTGTCAACGCAAGCACGAAGGGCACATTCCTCTGCTTGAAAGTCCCATGGCCTTGCATCCATGTCTGTAACAAGAAAAAGAGAGAGAGAGAGAGAGAGAGGGAGAGAAAGGGGTAAACAACATTGATAGATGGTTATACATATTTTTATGTTTTGAGATAAATGCAAGCAGAAACCTCAATGTTCAAAATCACCTAAATCAAATCTTAGGTTTTTTCTTAAGCAAGGAACATTTTATCTTTAATTTAACAGGAAAAGGAAAAACTCTACATACATGCCTACATCAAAACTCTCAGCTTAAAAGGTGCAAACAAGAGATTTCAACTAACAGGCGTCCACGAAAGCAAAAAAAATATGACAATTCGGATTTTGGTACTGGTGTAAAGCTTTAATCACATAATATCCACCATCGTAAGGATTAAGCTGAGAACTGTTTCTTTGGTACAGAAATTGTGAAATTTCTATTTTCGTATGGGAGCAATACGAAATTCAGACTATGATTTATATTGAAATATACTTGCAAAAATCACTTTTGTTTTAACTTTTAAGACATTATCTGTATGCCAAACATACAAGGTAGAAATTCCTTTGAGTGTCTAATCAGTATAAATCACTACATATGACACTTCCATGGATGTCTCAAAATCTCTCGTTGGTCACCGGTTAATCTTAAGTGAGTCAATTGTGAACATAACACAGCTTCATGCCACTTGGTAAAATAATAAATACAAATGATGTGGATGTCTAAAGAACAGTGTCATGAACGCGCCGGTAGGTATGTGTCTTAACTTAACTGCAGATTTGATATTCTGTAAGAGAAATTAGGAATTTTACAATACACACAGGGGCCATAGCACTGCAAAACATTTGTTCACAATCACTGAATCTTTGGGAAAATGCTATTGTTGAGTATCTAACTGTGAGTGGGATGGAAAATGTGACAACAATGTATGACAGTTGTAGAGTTGGTGTATGAGTATATTTTTTTGTTATTTGTCCTGGCAGTAAAGTAAAGCCCATTTAATACCTTGTTGTAATGGGTGTTGCGTTGCTGATATATCAATTACTTTCTGCCGGCATGGCATGGTTTCAGTTTCATTGTATTCATTTGCCCCGTATGTCGGTTTTGTCCACTACTCAGCGATCTCAAGATTATGTGTTTTTCCTGTCATAATTAACTAAATAATCTATTAGATGTGGCGATAGGTGTGAGGAAGTATTTTGACTGTTCTGAAATAATGTTAAATACGTATATATGGAATTAATTGAATTTGAGGTTTAGGATGAATTTAGTTTAAGAAATTCATTATTTCGTCAAAAGCCTCCTAAGGTCATTGCATTTCTATGAGCAATTACCCAAGTAATCATGCTAAAATCACTTCTTCTGAGCTGCCACCATCTGTGTGAAAGGCATACTTTCACTGTGAGGTCAGGTCACAAAATTTGCATAGGCCTCCTATCAAACTCTTACACTATGTACAGGGTGATGTTCCCACGTGTAAGCTATGGCCATGGATGTGTACAGGGGTGCATTGAGCTTATAACCCATGTAAGGGACATTTCTCCATGGATCTATTTCTTGCTGGAAAAAAATTTTAAACAATAAAACACAACGCTTGACTGCATATATTGAAATAGCAGTGAGGTTAGGAAATTATGGCTGTGATTATATTTAGTTATTGTTAGATATTTTTGATAGTTTCAGACTTGGAATTTCTCTTCACATATATGATTGTTTTTTTTCCATGGACATTGCCAAATGCATGCGTACAAAAAGCTGACTGATGTGGAAGAGTTAGCCATTCAGCCATCCAAATTAGTAAAGCTGACTCAGAGATTTCCTAAGGAGGGGCGCACTCAATTTCAAAAAAATAGTGTTTTGCATGTACATATGTTGTCCATATATAATCACTGTGTGAAATTGCTACGCCTTAAACGAATTCCTTCATATAGAAAAGAAAATCACAACTTTGTTATAAAATTCCGGATCCGGAATTTTTGTTATACACCCAGGATCCTTATGGGACGGAAATATACAAATAAATGTTACTGCATCAAACACGAAAAATCCGATTCATCTCAAATTTCAGAATTGTGCATTTTGGGTTACTATCTTTCGTTCTAGTTGACATTTCATTATTACACAAAAGAAAACAAATAATTATTTCAAAATCTCTGAGTAGCCTTTAAGGGGGAATCCTAGTCTCACAATTTTTATTTTGAACAAAAATTAAATTTTCATTTGAAAATTTGGTTTTCTCAATACAAATCCTGGATTTTCTTTGGCTCTAGTTTGCAAAAATTCACTGCCATGAAACAGACCATTATTGCAGCATCTTTGATTGAATTGCAAGCCTAGGTATGCAAAACGATGGTAATGAAATATGCATATTGGGCATTGTTTACATCTTGTGTAGAATCTACTTGGTCAAAGGTCACATGGTTAGTTTAAAGGGGCATTCTTTGAATTTATTTCAAATGTGACTAGTGTCAAATACTTCGTCCAAATTTCAGTTGAAACTTGCATGAAACCAAGGGACCCAGATACATACATAATCGGGATCAAAGGGTTCATGTAGACTAATTTGAAAAAGGCAAAGGGAACAAGCACATGTAAATAGTGTTGAGAGATAACCATGCATGGCATACATGTACTAACGAATCGTGCTACCAAGGACGTGGAAGGGACGCACTTCCGGGGGTGAAAATGAGTGCTACTTTGGAGTGGAAACATGACTACTGAAGGGATCATGTTGCTCTCCAATGTGTTTTATGTTATGGGTTCATAGTCAAGTGGTTATCATAAATTACATTATTCAGATCAGATTAGGCATTTTTATGGACTAATAAAAGTAACTCGAGGAGAGATAATCGTGCATTGCACACTGCACAATGCATACATACGTATGGGGTTGGGCTCACTCTGCTCGACCCCTTGTGTGACTTGTCCACTACAAAACCTAACAAAGAAGGAGGCCCCGGATCAACACCCCCAAAATGCATCTTATCCCAAGAAATCATTGCAGAGTTATTTGTACAAATAATAGATTGAAACAAATTATGCGATTTTACATATAAAATAAATTGACTTATCATACCATTGCCGTAAGCCCAGTATCGTAAGTTCTATGTCTCCTTGGAGTAGATGGCGGAATTGTCTCATGTTGACTCTTGAGCCACTGACGTCCCAGATTACTGGTTTGCACCTTGAGCAGTTTCAAGACGTAGAGTTGCATCATTGCTGCTTCACCTTCAGTGCCCTCTTGAGAATCGGTGCTGATTTGGAATACAACTAGCATCTGTAATTAGAACAACAAATCAGTTCGTAAAACTATCAATCAAACTCTGTATCGGATTTGTAGTTTATTAAAATGTACAAGGCAATTTTTTTGGGGGGAACTGACAAAACATCTATAATATATTATTACATCAATACCGGTGGTCTGTGTCGACGTCGAATCTAGTTTTCTCGGTGATCGAGGGTCGCACGTTGCTGAAACTTGGTGGGGTGGTGGCCCTTAACCATCCAAAGACCGAGTTTTGTATTGGTTAGCGGATCAAAGGTCATCAGGGTCATTCAAGGCCAAAGGAGGTCAAATGGGGTAAACGGTGTATGGACATGAAACTTGGTGGGGTCGATTGTTGATGCCAAAAATTTTAAAGGTCACGATAAGGTGATCGCGAAAACCCAGATGATCGCAAAACCCGGGAATGGCCTAGTATTTATGAAAGTTCTTGGGAAAAAAATTGTCCCACTGATGAACAAAAAAATACATCGGTCCTCGGAACGCTTGTGTCACCTGCCGTCACGGTTTGTGAATGATAGGCCTCACATGACCTTTGACCTTGATATGTGACCTGTGACCTTTGACCTTGATATGTGACCTTTGACCTTGATATGTGACCTTTGACCTCATAAACAAATGAGGGTTTGCATGTAAGCTCCATAAACCAAGTTTGGTTCCAATTGAACTTCAACTTCAAAACCCTTACCCACCTACCACTAAAACAAAATTATACTTATAAAGTCGTCTTTGAAATGAACTTCCGATTGGATTGCAAGAAGCGCCGTCGCTGTCTGTGTTCAAGCGACAATTGAAAACTTATTTGTTTCCTTGATTCCTTGTTAACTTCATTATTCTTCTTGCTCTGTTAAGCGCTCCATTCTTTGTGAGGCACTATATTATTATTAAAACTGGCATTTTAAAAATTCATCACCGAAAGCAGCATAAAAAAAAATAAATAAAATTACCAACACAGACTTGACCCAAACATCCATGCCTGCTTGAAATCTGACAGTGTATCTCTAACTGCTGTGGCCGCAGAAGGAATAAACTGGCACTGACTTTTAGTCTTTCTTGAGTGTTTCTATGGCTGTATTAAAAAGAAATGATTTTGAGGCCTAGCTAGGTTTAACCCTCGTCTTACCAGGGGGGGGGGGGAAAAAAAAAAAAAAAAAAAAAAACAATGTGCTAAAATGGACCATCTTAACTCAAATGTTTTGGTGATATGCTTCCATGTGGAGGAAAAACATTGGATCATGATCGGGTCACTCACCTAGAAGTTTTAAGTTTTAAGCCTCATTAAAATCTTACCATAGTTCTCGAGTGTTTCCACTTTGTCAGTTTATTAAGTATTCTCAGCAGATTGATGCAAGAGAAGAGATTTCTCCAACAAAATGGCACATTGTCACCAGCCTCCTGTGATAGAAAAGGGAAAAAAATCATTTAATGCATGCATGGTTGTTGTTTCTTTACTTGCAGTTCATGAGATTTCTTGTAGCTTTCTAGCTTTACACAAAATTTATTTCAAGCAGATTATTTAAAACTAGAATTTATGGTTCTCAGCTTGCATGCTCATTATATTCAGAGAATATAGAATATTGGCTGCCTGTTTGTTATTAGCCAATCAAAACAAATATGCAAATGAGGTACTTA
The DNA here is from genome assembly GCA_023653785.1 of Ophioderma brevispina. Classification (NCBI taxonomy): domain Eukaryota; kingdom Metazoa; phylum Echinodermata; class Ophiuroidea; order Amphilepidida; family Ophiodermatidae; genus Ophioderma; species Ophioderma brevispina. Next base: position 13,511 of record JAMKCH010039522.1, on the reverse strand, counting down.
ATATGCACATGAGGCAACGACAGATGACAAGCATATGTGTTTCCACTACTACCCCACATACCAAGTTGACGAGACACATCCACCCATACGTACATTTGGAGGTTCAAACAAGTTACCGAGTGGTTCATCACAAATCAACAACGATGCATCCATGCATTCGCATCTTTTTATCCTGCGAAGCCGCCCGAGCGTGATAAAAGTATGTGGACGCATTGGATGCAGGGTTGATTTGTGATGAACCATTCTGTTTGAACCACTTTCAACAACGAAATCGTTCTGAAAACTTGTGTAGAGAGGAACATTATTAGTCTCACTATTATTTCCAGAATATTTACAATTTGACAGAAATCTTTCTTCGTAATTTTTAAAGCAAAACCCCAAAGTAAAATGGTAGTCTTGGCATATTTTTTGCTTTGAAGGTTGCACCTGGTGCCCTTGCGCATACTCAAAGATACAAACATGACAAACAGTGCGTCGACTTAAGTGTACCACATAAACGCACTTCTGTCAACACGGCGCAAGGCGTGGCGCATTTATTTCCATGTCAACATGGATTGAAAACGAATCAACAACGCAAGCTTCTAAGAGATAGGGAGAGTTGTTGAAATATCCATCAAATATCCACACAGCGTGACAATGGAAAACTAAAAGGTCCTTCCAGCTATAGCTGGCAGCCCAAACAAAAACTAATTTGTTATATTGTGTCCAAGTGATATTAAGAAATCAAGATTTGCTTTCTTCAAAAATAAGGGGCACATTTTCCAGTTTTAACTTGTGTTTTCAACAATAATCATCAGCATTTAAACAATGAGAATGCAGCATCTTACAGCAACAATGCAACTTCCAGATAGCATCTAACCAGTGCCAATGACCAAACATCACATACATTAAACCAGAAATGAAATGGGACAATCAGAGGTTTTCACCCTACTCATAAATCAAAACTGATTGTGATGAACATGTACAGGTATCACTCTTCTGTACATAGGACTGATGGCTTAACGTCTCCTCCTAAAGACAAGATACTTTCATGGTTCATTTGCCCATGTCCAAATGAACCACGGGGAAAGCAGGATTCTGATTTTAATCAATAGGTCTAATACAAATTAAATTCAGAATTGAGTACCTGAATACACCCAAACAAGTTGCCATGCTGGGATTTGAACCAGAAACCCTTAGTATCAGAGATGAACGTCTAAACAAATGGCGGACTAAGGCCCTAAAAAAAAAATGGATTGGCGTAAACCCGACCTTACCTATTTTTTACGCCCGACCCTAAATATTTTAATTTTTTTGTGTGCAAAAAAAAAAAGTTTTATTTTTAAAAAAAACCACGTAAAACAAATATTTTTCAGTTAGTATCGCGATTTAGTATTGCAGGGACATTAAAAGACAAATAAAAAGAGGTGTTACAGAAAAAAGTGAAACATGCCTGCCATTTGCTTTTGTATGTGTGTCAATATTTGTGTTATAAACTAATAAATACTGCCTTTTAGTTAAAAAAAAAAAAAAATTCCGATCCTACCTACCCTTATTTTTTTTTCTATGTTACGCCAATCAAACAATTTTTTTTTAGGCTAAAAGCGCTCCTCTCATCTCGTATGCCAACACGCAATACTAAATTCAATACCACATCATGGTGATAACTAAATTAGCATAACATGACGTGAAAAGACTACATCATATTACACCCTCTATACTTACCAGACTATCTGCTCGTTTTAAAATCGTGCTTGATCACCAATAACACAGGATGGAAGAAATCAATAAAACATGGATGCTGAATGAGAATGACAAAAAAAGAAGGTAGAGGATTATGATCAATAATTCCAGTCCACAAGTGTTTAAAGAAAGTTGAAGTTGTTTTATTGAAAAATTGGATTGCAAATAAATTCCCATACTGGGTATGTGGTGTAAGGGTCATCCGTCAAGCACAAAAAACGGGTAGGTATTAACACAAATGACTGTTATACCAGCAAAAGCGCATTTTGACACTGACAAAGTCAAATTCCATTTACAATTCTGACCAAAAGTAACAAATCACTTCCTTTCTGAGGTTCCTTAAATCAGCTCACCTGTTTCTTAGCTTTTGACTTAATTTGACTATGAATAACATTAATAAAGCTATCATAGTTTATTCTTTCATAAATTTGTAATCAGACCGCTGCTTGACATACACCCAGAAAAGAGTGTAGTTTAAAGGGTAGGGTGGGGGGGGGGGAAATCAGATATGAAATGGATGTGGATGTTCTGTAAGGCTGGCGCTTTGAAACCCAGGGGCAATTCGTGACACAGGACTAAAAAAATAGGGGATCTTTGGGTGAAAGACAGCAAATGACTGTAAAATAAGTGGTTTTTTTGGAGTGACAAATTTGCAACATTTTTTACAACAATTTGGTTTTGTTAGAAAGTTTTGTAAAAAATTCACCTGAATAGGGGGTTCTTTGAGTGAAAAATGGTCAAAATTTTCCACAAAAATAGGGGTTTTTGGGTGACAGTTTGGTAAAAATTAAAAAAAAAAATATGGGGTCTCTTTGGGTGACATTTTCAAAAATAGATGCAGTCTTTTGGGTAAACAGCGATGCTGGAAAATGGGGGTCTTACACAGCCTTACCTGCTGACATTATTCTTTCAATAAATTTGCGACATTTATTCCTTTATATAATTTGTAATCATTTTTACCGGCTGCTTGACATTCACCCAAAAGAGTGTAGTTTAACTAGTGTAAACTACCCGGGGGTAGGGGAGGGGGGAAAATCACAGATGAAATGGATATGGTGTAAGGCTGGCATTTGCAACCAGGGGATTCGGTGACTGACAGGAATTAAAACCAGAGCATCAATGATGCAGTGGCCTATTAATGCTTTATTTAAAAGCTAATTTTTGCTCATAAAAAATAGCTTCCCTCCCTGCTCCTGCCTGATGAACCCGACCCCTCCCCAATTAATGGACACCAAGGTGACATTGAGGTCCACCATGTTTCAATGCAGTCACAAAGGATCACCTCACCATCCCCTCCCAAGTCACTTTCCCTTTTTTTTTCCCCCTCCCCGATTTGCACCCACCTGACCTCTCACCGACGCACCACCACCTACCAACACCCTAACCTTCCTCCAAACCCCACCCTGTTCCCTCCTAAACACCCACCCTTCACTTCCCATCCCCACCCGTCCCCTCCCCAACAACCCCCACCCTTTCCCAACAACTCCACCCCCTTCCTCCTCCCTAACACCCCAGCTTCCCAATGACATGGGGTCAATGAGGTCGCATGTGGTCACTGAGGTCAATGGGGGTCACTGAGGTCAAGGGGGTCACCGAGAGGTCACTGGGGGTCACCAAGGTCACATGGGGTCACCAAGGTCACATTGGCGTCACCAAGGTCACATGGGGTCAACCCAAGGTCCAATGGGGTCACCAGGGTTCCAATGAGTCATCCAGGTCAATGAAGTCAAAAGATCACCTCCCCGTCCCCTCCCCCAAATTTGCACCTTCCCTGTGCACCCTCCCCGATGCAACCACCCTGACCTCTCACCGACGCACCCAAACACCAAACCTGCCCCCAAAACCCACACTCATGTTCCCTCCTAAACAACAACAAACATTCACTTCCCCATCCCACCATTCCCCTCACCCACACCCACACGGCCCCAACAAGCAAACTTCCTCCTCCTAACACCCCAGCCTTCCCCATGACATGGTGGGGTCACCGAGGTCAATGGGGTCACCACGGGCACATGGGGCAACCAAGGTCACATGGGTGGGGGTCACCAAGGGTCACAGGGGTCACCAAGGTCACATGGGGTCACCAGGTCACATGGGGTCACCAGGTCATGTGGGGGTCACAAGGTCACATGAGGCCACCATGGTCGCATGAGGTCAATCCACCATTTCTACCTGATGCACCATCCCCGCTCCTGCCTGATTCACCCGACCCCTCCCTATGAATTGCACCAAGTACATGAGGTTTACCAGGTCACATGAGGGTCATAAAGATCACCAACCCCCTCCCCGATGCACCCTTCCAACTATCTACCACCAACACGCCCCCCCCAACACACCACGCCCCTCCCCAACTTCTACATGCCCTCCAATGCCCTTACCCCTTTCCCCTTCCCTCCCCGATGCACCCCACCCGGCCGACCCCCACCTCCACACCCCAACCCCCTCCCATACGCACGTCGTCCCCTCGACCACCCTAACTTCCCCAAAAAACCCCACCCTGTTTCCTCCCTAAACACCCCACATGGGGCTCATGGTCACAATTGAGGTCAATTCACCCACCCATCCCCTTCCGATGCCCCGACCCCTCCCCAATGACTGCCACCAAAGGTTTACATGAGGTCACAAAGATCACCTTACCCCTCCCGATGCACCCCCCCTTACCACCTCCGATGCACCCTCCCCTTACCCTTCCCCCTCCCGGATGCATCCCACCCACTTCTGTTTGCCAGTGGAAATTTCGTTTGCACATGCGTAGCAATAAAGTCGCGAATATTAACAAATTTCCCTTTGTATACACATTTTTACAATCGTCATTGCTACAATTTTTATGGAAAATGTTAATTTCTCAATTTATATTCTTTTTTATTTTACTTGAAGCTGATAAATAACTCCATAAATATGGATATGAGTGTGCAAAATAAAACCGCACATGACGAGGCTGTAAAACTTAAACAAATTTCAAGGAAGCACATGGGTTTTGATTCTCTTCGATGACCGCAGGAAACCAACCGATCTTCAGTAATATCTTGATCGAAACCAAACTTTGTCAAGTTGGGCCACATGACTGTCAAGTAATCGATGTTACAGCACCTTATCCAATCTGTACACTTTTTGTTGAATACGACAATACGTAAATCGATCGGAGACGAACCTCGGGGATCAAAATTTTTGAAGATTTTGCCTACGTTTGTAAACAGACCACATACGCAGTTTGTTTGGAGCTTCAGGTTACGCCAACCCACCGCCGCCTGGTATGCTTTGTTTGTACCACACGACGCCAACTGACCAATTCACGATCTGAATATGATTTTAATGAGTTTGCCAGACAAAAACAAACATTGGCATACCAAATAAATTCTAGAGATTCACTTGGGGATTGATTTTCAACAAAAGCAGCATGCATGCATGATGCATGCTAAAGCAAGCTACATGTCATGTGCATGCATCATCACTGCAACTTTCTGATCATCCTATCATATGATGCTATCAATCCAGACTCATCGGATCTCAACATTCATGCAATTGCAACCTGCCAAGCCTGGTGAAAACAACTCTGTTGGAGCAACAAGGTCAGTCCGCACTTGAAGTAAGTCAGAAAATTGATATTGAATAATACGGCCAAGAACAGTTTTGTCTCATTGTTATGATGTGCACCAAAACAAAGATAGCTTTTGAAATGAAAGCATTTAAAACCGCACACAAGGATTGCTGAAATTTTTAATCATCATGGAAGATAAGGATGAGAAATGCACCGTTATGAAAACTTTGACCATTATCCCAAAATGAGGAAGGAGTGCTATCAAGAACCTGATATTTTTTTTAAAATAATGCCGCCCTTGAGACAAATCTGTTTAGTCTGTTCTTGCCTATTAAATGAAGTCAAAGGTTGTTTTTCTATCGTTCTGATTAATAATTTCTTCTTGGCCATGTTCCGCGCGCCGCGTGCTTGTTGCGTGAACTGCGTCGAATGTGCAACCCAGTGGTGGCGCCGTTTGGCGGGGAAGCGGGCGTACCTAACTGGCCAAAGAATTATTACGCCAACATAGTACGTTTTGTGCATGTACATATTCTGCTGGCCTCGTATCACCCCAGTGGGGAACTATTGTGGTGTTATTGTAGGGGGATGACCCAGATTAAAAATGTAACCTTTTCATCTTGGTTTAATATAGCGACCCCCCATCTTGGGCAGTGTTCAATTTAGAGGGTTTTACATGCACAATGCATCTAACTTTGGCTGTGTTCATGCCAGAATTTCCCTGTGCATGTAAAAAATTTCGGCCCATTTTAAGGAAAAATCAATGTTGTGCATTTACTTTTATTTTCTAAATCGAATCGACCCCGGCCCCCAATACCCACTGTATAATTATTTTTGATTATATGAAACAGTAGGCAGGCCTTTCTTTCCTCAGATTCCAAAACTGTTTACTAACTACGATAAATCTTGTGTTTAGGGATGAGTTAGATGGGCCATTATGGTAATTTATAAATTTCACTGAATATATACATAACAAAAATTTGGGTGGTGCAGGCCGCAAAAAATCTCTGTCTGCCTGGGACCTTCTAAAGAAGTGGGCAAAATTTTCTTCTGTCAAATATGTGCATGAAGTGCACATCACAAGCACATTTAGCACAGTCCTTACAGCTGGCCCATTATTTTGACACACTCTGGTGCAATCTGGCCTGTATTTGAACCTTTTTGTATAAATTTGGGTTGTTTTTTTGTTTTATTTTTTCCTTATTGTGAAAATTTTTCTGCGTTGTCAATTTTTATTCTGGGACCTGCGGTCCCATGTTCCTGGGGATTTTGTCGTCCGGGTGGGTGTGGGGTGTGGTTTTCTAAAAAAAAAAACTAACTCAATGAAATATTTTTGTCACGGACGGACAAAATGGCTAACTCTGAACTGTTCATAAGCCTCAAAACTCTGGTCATTTGTACAGAAAGTTAAATATTTTAATTGAATGTTGGCAACAATTATTCTCTCCCCCCCCCCCCCCCAAGGTCACCTGAAGTCACAGAATCACCTCACCCGTCCCTCACCAATGCACATTTCCCTGACCCCCTCCCCGATGCAACACCCTGACATATCAACGACGCACCCAACACCCTGAAACTTCCCCAAAAAACCCACACATGTTCCCTCCTAAACACCCCAACATTCACTCCCCATCCCCACCTTCCCCTCCCACAACACCCACCCTTCACAACACACTCACCCTTCCTCCTCCCTAACACCCCAGCCGTCCCCATGACATGGGTTCACCGAGGTCAATGGGTGTCACCAAGGGCACATTCTTGTGGGGGGGGGGGGTTTTTTTCACCAAGGTCACTGGGTCACAAGGTCATATGGGGTCACCAAGGTCACATGGGTCACCAAGGTCACATGGGTTCCCCAAGGTCAAATGGGGTCACTAAGGTCACATGAGGCCACCATGGTCGCATGAGGTCAATCCACACATTCTACCTGATGGCACCCTCCCCCGCTCCTGCCTGATGCCACCGACCCCACTCACTAATTAATGGCACCAAAGGGAATGAGGCGTTACCAAGTAAGTTTATGAGGTCATAAAGATCACCAACCCCCTCCCCGATGCACCCCTTCCCTCTTCCCAACATTACCACGCCCTCCACAACTATTACACGCCCCTCCCCAACTATCTACATCGCCCCCTCAAGAACCTTACCTTCCCCTTCCACGATGACCCCCAACCCGACCCCCTCACCGCCCAAACCAACCCCTCCCGACGCACTACACACTCCAACACCCTAACCTTCCCCAAAACCCCACCTGTTCCTCCTAAACACACCACCATGGGGTCAGACTGGTTCACATGAGGGTCATTCACCACCCATCCATCCGCAGGCACCCTGACCCCTTCCCCAATGAATGCACCAAGGTGAATGAGGTCACAAAGATCCACCTTACCCCTCCGATTTTTGTGTTTTTGCATTATGCTTGCACCCTCCCCTTAAACTCCCCGATGCACCTCCCCGTACCCTTCCCCCTCCCCGAAAGCTACCCACCACGTCTGTTTGCCAGTGGAATGTTTGCAACATGCGTTAGCAGTAAGTCGCGAATATTAACAAAGTTCCTATGTAACAATTTTTTACATCGTCATGCTACAGTTTTTATGGAAAATGTCTTTTCTCAATTTCTAGTATTTTTAATTGTACTTTGAAGCTGATATAACTCCATAAATATGGATATGAGTGTTGACAAAAATAACGGCACCGTGAACGAGGCTGTAGACCGTAAACAAATTTTTCAGGAAAGCACATGGGTTTGATTACTTCGATGACCGCAGAGTAAACAAAACGATCTTATAACTCTGATCGAAACCAACATTTTTAAGTAGGGCCACAGGATGACAGTCAAGTAATCGATGTAAAGCCCTTATCAACTCTGTACCACTGTTGATACGACAAAATTAATGTAAATCGCTCGGAGACGAACATCGGGGATCAAAAGTTTGAGAGTGGCCTCCGTTGTAAACAAGACCACGCCTCCGGTTTGTGTGTAGCTGCAGGTTTACCGCAGCATGTATGACTTGTTGTACAACCCGACGCAAAGGACCAATCAGATCTGAAATCATGACTTTAATGAGTTTGCCAGACATCAAAAACAACATTAACTGGCATACCAAAATAAGTCTCGAGATTAACTTGGATTGATTTGCAAAAATTAAAAAAGCAGCATTGATGCAATGATGCATGCTAAAGCAACTACATGTCATGTGATGATCATCACTGCAACAGTTACTGATTCATCATATATATGATGCTATCAATCCAGACTCACGGATCTGCAACATTCGCATTGCAAAACTGCCAAAGCTGGTGAAAACAACCTGGTGAGCAACAAGGTCAGTCCGCACTTGAAGTAAGTCAGAAATGATATTGATTACTAAGGCCAAGAACAGTTTGTCTCATTGTTATGATTGTGCACCAAAAATAGCGTTTGAAATGGAGGCATTTAACGCACCAAGGATTGCTGAACTTTTTATCATCATGGAAGATAAGGATGAGAAATGCACCGGTATGAAAAACATTTGACCATATCCCATAAAGTGAGGAGGGAGGGCTACAAGACCTGAGATTTTTTTAAAATAATGCAGCCCTTGAGACAATCGGTGTAGTCGTTCTTGCCCTAATTAATGAATAAAGTATTGTTTGGCTATATAGTTCGAGTAATTACTTCTGGCCATGGCGTACGCGCGCGTTGCTTGTTGCTTGAACTGGTCTACGGCAACCAGTGTGGGTGCGCGTTTTGGCGGGGAGAGCGGGCGTACTCTTGGCAAGAAAAGTATTACCCAACTATAGACGTTTGGGGCTGACATATTCTGCTGGCCTCGTATCACACAGGGAAACTATGTGGGTGTTATTGTAGGGGGATGACCAGATTTAAAATGTAAACTTTTCATCTTGGTTTAATATTTATAGTGACCCCAATAATTGGGCAGGCAGGTTCAATTTAGAGGGGTTTTTACATGCACAAATGCATCTAACTGTTGGCTGTGTGCATGCAGAATTTTCCCTGTGCATGGTAAAAATAAATTTCGGCCATTTTAGGAAAATCAAGGTTGTTGCATGGAACATTTGTATTTTTCTAAATGCATCCCCTGCCCCATACCATCTGTATAAATATTTTGATATCTGAAAAAGTAGGCCTTTCTTCTGATACACAAACTACATCTGTTACTAAAAACGACGATAAAAATCTGGTGTTTAGGGATGATGTTTATATTGGGCCATTAGGATAATTTAATAAATTTCAATATGAATATAGACATACAAAAATTTGGGGTGGGTGCAGGCGGGGGCCTACAAACAAAATTTCTGTCTGCCTGGGACCTTCAAAAGAAGGGGGCAAAATTGTTCTGTCAAAGATGTGCATGAAAAGTGCCATCACAAGAACATTTAGCACAAAAGTCCTTACAGCTGGCAGTATTGTGACCCACTCTGGTGGCAATATGGGCGGATTTGAACTTTTTGTTAAATTTAGGGTGTTTGTTTGTTGTTTTATTTGCCTTACTTTTGAAAATTTTCTGCAGTTGTCAATTTTTGCTGGGAAATGCGGGCCCATGAGTCTGGGATTTGTAGGCCTGGGTGGAGTGGGGGGTGTGTTGTGGTTACTAAAAAAGACGCAATGAAATATTGTCACGGACTGATACAAAAATGCTAAATGAAAGTTCAGCCTCAAAACTCTGGTCATTGTGTACCGAAAGTTAAATAATTTTAATTGAATGTTGGAAACAATTATTCTTCCCTCCCCCCCCCCACCAACAAAAAAAGAAAAAAATCAGATTCTCAAACATGGAAATAATCTTTGAAATTCAGGTCTATAACAAGAATCTGTGGTGGGGAGGTGGGCTAAGGGATGGATGATCTGATTGGTTCAATTTGGTATAGTATATTATTTTGATGTATTTTTTACAGTAAATTCCTATTGTTGTTCACATGTAGGGACATTGGCATTGGTGTTCTGCTTCCTGGGTGAATGCAAGTGATGTGCCCCAAGATGTGCATCCATTGTGGAGATTAGCTGCTAACCAATTGCAGAAATTTCTTCCAAAAGTGAGGGATCTTCAATGTGTAGCTGCTTGACTTCCATGTCTGCTACAAAAAAAACAAACAATGCAAGCCAGCCATAGCTGTTACGGCACATCACCTCACACCATTGTGACATGCCTCTCCCAGAGATGGAGATATTATTCTTACACTTGGGGTTACAATTACATCAGGAAATTCTACCAGAAAAGCGTGTTCACAATACAAATGAAAAAAGTCCATGGCACTGTGCATGGAATATGTACCAGTTACTGCACAACATAATTGTTATTGCACAGTTGCAAAGTTCCTGTACGGAAAATTACAATGAGATCTTAAGTACGGCATTTTAACCACTTAGTAAGGGTTGCGTGTTTGTGACTTAATTAAAAATTTAAACATCAATCTTCAGGACAAAACATTTACAGACACATGTGCAGGGGAAATAGTGAAAGCTTTTTGGCATGCACAGCCAAAATTTTGCATGTGCATTTGCATGTGTGCATGGTTATTTCAAACACTGCAGAAAAGTGCACAATATAACAATCCGAAAGCAGATATTTACGAGCTAGCTTAGTGGAATAATCCCAGTTGGATTTGTTATGATGACAGCAAGACAAATCAATATTGTGTAGTAACAGCCATTTTGATGGGTTTCGGAGGAAATAAGGATTTTTCCCCCACTATGTTCTAGAAAAATCAGTAAAGAAATTTGGAATTGAGTATCATCCAAACCAATTTGGACTGCCAAACTGTACTTTGCAGCTACCGTACCATATACACATGCAGGGGCGGCACGGGGGAGGTGTACCCCCCCCCCCCCGAGAGTTTTCAAAATCACCTGAAAAATGGTTTAAGCAATAAGAAGGATAAAATTATTATTTCAAAATTTAATTTTCGGTTTTTTTGTTTTTTTGATTTTCTATGATTTTCCCTGGCGCTGCCCCTGCACATGTGCAGGAGCACTTGCAAAAACAAGAAAATTAATGTAGAGTTCTCTTCTATTTTTGGACTTGAACAGCTTATGCCACAAGCTGCCTTGGCTCTCAATAAAGGAAAGTGGGCAACTCGACAGTTACCTTGATGAAAAACTACCATCAGATTGGGTTCCACGCCTTTGTTACATTAAGTCTGAATTCCTGCAACTTGCTCTATGGCTTTCCAGAAAGAGAATTGACAAAGGTTCAGCGGATGGTTCAAACATGCCCAGCTGCCCCAGGTCTTGTCCTTAAAATTCCGTCGAAAGAACATAATGCACACCCGCTCTCTCCCACCCCCCCCCTCCCCCCCCCCCTCTACCAACTGCATTGGCTTCCAAGTAACAGAGGGCAGTTTTTAAGTTCTATTCTCACTTATAGGCCCCCCATTTCACGGCATGTCACCTGCCTAGATCTCTGAGCTCATCCAGCTGTATCACCAACGAGACCTTGAGATCATCTGCTTGCTCCCAGCTGAGTAAATCATCAACTCATCAACAAAGTTCTATGGTGATAGATCCTTTGCTACGCAGTAGCACATTTGTGGAATAAAACTCCCTAACAGGATCGCTTAAAGCTCAGTCACAACTATTCAACGTCACGTTGAGGACATTCTATTTACACAACATTTTTGCTCCTGATATGTATCCTGTTTCTGTTGCAGTCCAATCATCATCTGTGATTTTGTTTCCTTCTTTTTCTTATTCTTTACCTTCATCCTCCGGTTGGCTAGGATAGTTGTTTTCATCAGTTAGGTAGGTTAGAGGCATCTATTGAATCCAGGAAGATCAAGACTTAACCGTTGTCGCTTTGGGGTACATACCACAGATCCTCCAGCGACGATTCAGGTGTTACCCATATGTCTTAGTATGGGTGACAACTGGTTGTTCTTTCTATCTGTTGGTCACAATATTTATGTTCGAATTTCTACTTAAATTAAAGTTATTTGAAATTGTGTATAATCTGAGGATACATGTTTTTAACATTAGAATTTATCTATTTTGTATTGTCGTATTAATATTTTTAATATTGAGCCATTCTATGTAAAGAGCCTAGAGGCATTGCATTATGCGCTATATCAAGACTGTTTATTATTTATTATTATTCTTTTTGTTTTTTTCTTCTTCTTCTAGTTTTTTTTTTTCATAAGAAAGAAGATGAAACATGCGCAGTGGGCAATGATGTTAAATCAGGGATGCCCAAATTATTACAGGTGCATTTTGTGATCTGCGACCTCATATTTATTTGCATTCTTATATATCAACAAGAAAGTGTTATTTTCAGGCGATTCTGATGGTGCTGTATGATAAATGAACAAAATGTTCGTATCTGCCAAAGGCCATTGTTGAAATTTTCTGTCTGTTTACAGAGAGAAATCAAAATGACAAATTTCTTCCAGATCTGCCATATACCGTACTAGTAGGCATGCAACGTCAATACTATACTTAGGCCAACGGTCAGTTGATATAAAATTTTTTCAACTTTTTTTGGCAAGTTGGGGAGATGAATCTATGGATCACGAATTGCCCCTTAATTATGAAAAAGTGTATTTTTTATATTGAGATAGAGTACTAGCTACACAAAACTAGAAAAAAAATGTCCATGGTTAAGTCGTACCTATCCTGAAATCAGTGCTATGTAGTTCCAAGATTTTGTAAAATTTGAGTCACAGAAGAACCATATTAAAGGTGGCTTGTTCCGATTTCTTTGGGAACACCCGATTTAAGTAGTATCGATTTTGATATCAGATGAAAGGCCCATTTTTCTCATTGTCGTCTTGACATTTCAGGCTTCAAATCCATTTCTTTCTCAAGAAAGTTTTTGTGGTTAACCATCAATTAGCACTGTAGTGAATGGGTGTTGCACTCATGTATTATAACGTATAGCATTCGACCTGTAAATTTTGTTTGGAAATTTGCGTCACAGGCAAGGCACCCTAACCGCTAGGTAATGCTCTTGGCTTCCTACAGTAAACACTTATGTTGTGGGTATATAAGAGTAAATAGGGAATTGTGTTACAAAACCGGGGGGGGCACTCCCATCTTGGAAAGCCCGCACGTCATTGGCAAGGCTGTTTAAGACCCCCCTTTTCAGCATCGTTGTCACCCAAAGACTCCGAGTCCATATTTTTTTAAATTTCACCCAAAGACCCCCCATATTTTGTGAAAATTTGGAAAGACTTCTATATGTACCCCCTCGTATCTATTACATGATACAAAAATTTATTTTAATTTGGCCTGTTTGGTCAAAACGGAATAACAGCTAAA